>VOQJ01047571.1:19755-32847 GCA_015052665.1 Apistogramma diplotaenia | reverse complement strand
ATCATAAACTGTCCATTTCTCAGTCCGGCGTCCAAACCAGCTTCTTTAAAGTAAACTCTTGCTTCCCTCTCTCCCACTTCAGCCCTCCTCCGCTTCCTCCTGCCTGATTAAGACTATCATTCAAAATGGCTCATCCCCTTAAGGTTTTAGTGTTCCTCTTTACCATGGGATGAGCGGGTCAGCTGTTTGCTCATTCTGTCCGAATTCTTCTGTAGAGTGTGGATCTGCTCCTTTTGGTTAAACACCGTGTAGGCGGTGAAGACCTGGCTGGCTACCAACAGGCAAGCCAAGGTCGTCAGGCCGGCAATCTTCAAGGCACGACTGTTGGAGCCTCTGTGAGAAACAGAATAGCATATGCCACATAAAGGTCATATGGAGATAAACCAGGAGGTGGGGGGACCACATGAAACACGACAGAAAGTCAGAGAAACAAACGCAGGATTATAACAAAGAACAATTCTTGGTATTAAAGTGACGTGATGGGGATTTCTAGGAGTGGAGTGTGTGGTATTTGTAAGGCGACTCATTCAGATCAACCACACAGATGCACACAAAAATTCAGCAACAAAAAGGAAGCTGACAGTTTTGCAAAAAATAATGGTGAAACCAGGGATGATGCAAAATGTTATATTGGGAGAGATGATGCTAAGTTGTATAATGCGAGAAGCAAATCTGTGAAGAAAGAAATGAGGTGTTTTGTCTCCTGCTTTTGCACCTTTCTCTGAGATGGGTAGGAAATGCTGGTGATGAAAGGGTAACACACAGCTTGTAAACACAGTAAACCATAAAAACAATCATCATGCATACTGTAAAGAAAAACAGCGGAATATATGTCCATATAGCTGTAAAAATGTATTAAATTATTGAAATGACACTTTTTTAAAAAAAAACCCAGAGACCTAAATCTAACTACTTCGCTTTTTTCACTTCAACCAATAGAATGTGAGCATCACTAGTTACTAGGCAGGAGCCCTGTTCTGGACTAGCAGGAAGTACATATTCAACTATGATTCTAGCAAGAAAATAGGTATAAAAGGATTTTTGACTAATACAAAGGTGTTAGGCCAACCTTACTTTCATTTATTTTATTATCAGCTGTACACAATGGAAAGTGAAAGTCGGAAATTAATGTTTACATAATATAATGTATATAAATTATTTAGTCACATCGGCTTTTTAAATTAAGATATTTGCCCATTAGTTCTAATTTTAAATCTAATTTAAAACATAAATGTATCAATACTAACAATATAATAGGTGTTGTGAAGGAAACTGCAAAGTTTGCGCATCTATTATTTCTAACCAACTCTCCATAGCCAATAGTTTTCATAATTTAGAGGCAACTCTGTGGTTGTTCAGTTACTATTCTTATAAACTTTATTTCTAGCTTCAAAGGTTTTTTTTTCACTATGAACCAATAAGCAACGGTTGCGTCATCAGTTTCTAGGCAGACATCTTGTCCTGGTTCAGGACAAGACGTTCACTCCTGGGTTATATTGCAGTTGAATGAAAATAAACATAGTAAAAGTAGATGTTTTAAATGTATATTATGCTATAATAATCAATGCACACAATAATATATGATGCAACAGATAAAAGCTGATCTGAAACAGATAAGCCTACCATCAAAGTTTAAAAAAAAATTATACAATGTATGTTTGTTATTGCTAAATAAAAACCTGTTATTGCTGCTGTTAGCAACTAAACTTTGGTGAAACACATAAAAAAAGTTTCTTTTTGTTCTACTCTATGAGCAAAACAAAACAGTTGCCCTTTATTAAAGAAATAGAAATATATAAAAATAAAAATCACATTTTAAATATGCTTCTGAGCAAACAGCCATTATGGAAATACGCTCTTCTCACCCTCTTGGTGCCGCAGGGCGAAGAAGGGCCTCCTCGCTGCCTGCCAGGCTTCCCCTCTCCAGGGGAGCATCTTCTGGAGATTGGGCCATTTATGTTAGGAGCTTCTTTCCGTTTCTTCGAGCAATAAACTGGAGAAAGTCAGGCAGGTCTGTGGCATAAATTGCCTCCAAAATGAGGAAAAGAAAACCAGACAGGTTCCAGAGAAAGCTCTTAGAAATAAAAAAGTTGTGGGACGGATCAGTAGAGCCAGCTCTGATTGGCTGGTTGAACATCATCACTTGTTGACAGAGGCAGACAGCAGAGACGTGAGCTGTGTATTATATATATTGTTTAATAGTGTGGTGTTCTCAACCGGTTTAATAAATTGTGAATGTAGGCAATACTCATAAAGATACAACATTATATTGTTTATTACATCATTGAATTGATACATGAGTGAATAGTATATTACTCTATGTTTCATTACTAAACGCAGCATGTTGTCATATTTGAGTAATTATATTAGTAAATAATATAATATATGTTTAGCAACACAATTAAAGATAAATATTATTGATTATTACAGCTACTCCTGAAATAATCTATATGTTGTAGATGTTATAATTCCAACAGTATCGACTATCAGTAAATGCATGTGATTCTTTTAAAATGAAACATTTTTTTCAGGAGCAGTATGAAAAATATGAGACTTCCTCGTAAGCTTTAAAGTGTTTAAGGTCTCCAACGAGGAAATCAAATTAAAAAAAATATATGAGCTATGTGTAAATCTAATTAGCAGCAAAGTCTTTTTTTGTTTTTAAAAAGTAAGTTTACATTCTCAAGGGATTTGGTTTGTCTGCTTCACCTTTCCACAAAGTGAAAGACAAAGACAGTTTGATTTTCAGGTCAAACTGGATGCCGGGAAACGAGGAAGCGTCTAGAAATCTCTGCTAAAAAACTGTCAACACGCTGCATGCTTTCAATTTACAGCTATCTGAAATTATCAGAGGCTCAGGTTTGTCTATTAACTCTAATATATTTAATGAAGGATTGCCAGATTTACCGTTAGACTATGAAACTTTTACAGAGTTACAGGACCCTCGAAGTACATGGCGCTGGATTAACCTTAGGAGCTTTGTAAGTCACCTAATTATATCTAACATTTCTGAGCCCTCAAACAGCCGCATGACACTTTCAGGGCTGAAAAATACGTTTTCATCCACTTTGTGTTCCAGTTTAAAGCCAAAGTCTTCATAATTCACTAGGAAAAACAGTGTACAAGTGTACAAATATTCACTAACGTGTAAAACCACTTTTTAGCTAGCAGCAGGAATTGAAAGCAATCGTCTTCAGTATGATTTCATCAATCTCTGACATCACTCTGGAAGAAATGAAATCCCTTCTTCTTTACAGTGTTACTTCTGTTCATTGAAGCTTGTCTGCATTATTTCGATGAGTTTGAGGTGTGGACTTTGACCGGGCCATTGCAGCACCTCGATCCTTTTCCTCTGCAGCCGTTCTGTTTCACATTTTCTGCTGTGTTTGGGATAATTGTGCTGTTGCGTGACCCAGTTTTTGGCCAAGTTTAAGCTGTCAGACAGATGGCCTCACATTTGACTCTAGAATACTTTGGTATACAGAGGAGCTCATGGCTGACTCAGTGACTGCAAGGTGTCGGGGTCCTGTTGCTGCACAACAAGCCCAAATCCTCATACCAACTGTGCTTGACAGCTGGTATGAGGTGTCTGTGCCGATATGTTGTGTTTGCTTTTCACCAAATGCATTACGGCCAGACAGCTCCACTTTGTCCTGCAGACAGACAAGAGCGTCCCAGAAGCCTTTAGGTTTGTTCAGATGTAACTTTGTAAATCTAAGCTGTGCCAACATGTTCCTTTGAGAGAGAAGAGGCTTTCTGCTGCTAAAGCTTTATACAAGCCATACTGGTTCAGTCTTTTT
Organism: Apistogramma diplotaenia; assembly: GCA_015052665.1. Lineage (NCBI taxonomy): Eukaryota > Metazoa > Chordata > Actinopteri > Cichliformes > Cichlidae > Apistogramma > Apistogramma diplotaenia. Next base: position 29,047 of record VOQJ01047571.1, on the reverse strand, counting down.
CTAATTTTACTCATGAACTTTAACATTTAACATGCTGAGGCCTGTAGGCTCTAAGATGCAGCTTCTTTGTTTTTTGTTTTTTTTGCAATTTATGAGCAATGCAGTCTGACCTTTCCTTAGAATTCAATGGGACTTTCACTCCTTGGAAAATGTGATATTGTGTTAATGCTCTCGACCAGGAAACTGCAAAAAAAAAAATTTCCTTTTTCACGTTTGTGACACTAGTTTCATCTAACCACGAGTCCTCCTGCGTCACAAACATGCTCTTATATAATCATATTATGAAGGTAAAAGTTTGCATGTATAAACAGCTGGGCTGAGGTGGAAGGAAATATAAGCAGATGAGAGGCAAAAGAAAAAAAAAGATCAACTACTGAAAAATACAGTGGTGTTTTATTTGCAAATTAAAAAGCACCGACAATATTAGTTACACTGTAAAAATTATTGACAACAATTACAAATCTTTATCATACAGTCCAGGAGATTAGTACCATCGTTGCTGTTATGTGTTATCACTTAATACTTTATATGGAGAGACTCAGTACCTTTGTACAACAGTTGGCAGTGAGAGGACATGAGAGGAGACAATCTCAGCGACACACCTCTGCACAGTGAGGAAAAAAATAAAAATTTTCAAACTCTCCTCAGTACAGCACTGACTTTTCACACTGTGACAATGGGCCGATGGAGAGCGTAAACCCAAACACATTCAATAATTTAGGTCTACAGAGGGTTTTCGCATTATGTACATTATAAAGTCAGGAAATCAAATACCATCATGTGCATTGTTATAACATCAGAACATCGTACAAAACTATTGCAAGAAGAGCAGCTTTTTGTTACCTACGTTTGACATCTAGTTGCAGCGGCAACACCTCGACTGACAACCGAATGTCTGCATGATCTCTCTCTGGGCGCCCTGTTGGTGTGCCCGGTGACTTTACATGTTCGTTCTGTCGTAAGTAACCAGAACCAGCTTTTAACCTCCCGAACAAAAAACCTCTTCTAATGAGCGAAGTGAAACAAAATATGAGACATTAACGACTGTGATAAACAAACAAACAAAAAAAAAAAAACATTGGTGAAACCAGATTTTTTTTTCTTTTGAGATGCACGATCTTCTGAATCGATGGGACCAGAGTGCGTAGTTAACATACAGTAGCTAGCTTATGATCTTCTTCACAGATTGTAGTAGGAACAGTTTTGTTAATGTGCTTTCCAGTAACCTGTACGCTTCGAATTTATTCCTCAAACGATGTGCTTTCATCGCCTATCCTATGTTCCTGCTGTAGCCAATTGAATGGCCGTAAAACTGACTCGAGAGCATGCTGAGCTGAGAACAGTGTACGTAACTGTACTGTACATCCGGCCTGTATGAAACCAATGGCGCCAAAGTGTTTAGTTTTGGTACATTCTACAACAATGCATTGCCATCAGCATTACAGAAACGTTAAAATCAAAGTAAAGATAAAAAAAAAAAAAAAAGTTCATGTGGTAATAGTTTAAGGAAGATTCTTGTCCTGGCACTTGAAATGTGATAACTAGATTCTACCAAGGCCTATCAAGTAAGGCTACAACATGCAGCCTAAGTCAAAACTCCAGACGTCCCATTCTCCTTTCATACAAACACGTGCATCAAAGGCATTTGGAACCAATGTCTCTCTGTCAATTGGCTATGATAAGCCTGCTTTAATGTGCTCTGAACATCAAAACTCGCCGCTGGGGTCACAGGTGATAGTCTCCGTCACCCGTTTCCCCCACAACTGAAACTTCAGCCTTTATTCCCTTCCTCAGAATTCCAGGAAGAAGTTCATGTACTGATAAGACAGTTTGATTGAGGAGAACAGGCATATGATTATCAAACACCGACAGTCCCTCGTGTGCATCCTCTGAATCTTCCCCGTCGCTTCTTCAGTGCACACCATTAAGGCTTCCACGTTCCTGGTCTGCCCACTGTTGCCCTTTTTTGGGAAGATCACAGTTAAGTCTTGAGTTCTAGGTGGATGTCTTCACATCTCAGTCAAAACTAATTGGGATCTTCAGCATTTCAGGCCACGAGGCCAGTGAGCCCCCAGCGGGGAAGATTAGTGGTTCAGTATGAGGAGGTGTGGTTTTCCCCTGCGGTGCTGCTACCTGGTGTGAACCAGTTCTTCTCGGAGCCAGCTGGGCAGCGGCTGTCCCATCCTGTAGAGCAGCTTAGACAGCTCTATGTTGTGATCCCTATAGTAATCCCTGAGGAACGCCTGGGACTGAAGAACGCAAACAAAAAAATACAAAGATTCATTTAAAGCACAGGAAACAGAAAGACCATAAATGCCACTTTTAAAAGAGTGATAATGGATCATACCTCAGGGTCCATGTCAGGGTACCTGCGTCCTTTACTCTTCCCTAAACACTTTGTCTTCCCTCCCTCCAGCAGCTGACACCAGAAGCCTTTTTTAGGGTCGAAACTGGATTTAAAAAAGGAGATACAAGAGTACGCTGAGAACTCAAAACCACAATTTTTGAATTAAATGTTGAAAATCTAACACCTGTCGCCCCCAGTTGCTGTATTTAGAGCATATTTTCTTTGCTCATATGTCCATGTGCTATTTTCTAGCACGTTTGACAACTCCACAAAAAAAAAATAAAAATCCCAATTTAACGAACAACTTACAGAAGTGTGATGTTCACACTTGGAACTTCCAGCACATATTTTAGGAGAGTGGGAGAAATCTTTAAGCTGACAAGCATTCAAATTAATGATGAGACAAATGCATTTTTCAAAGCAATGTAATTGATTTTTTTAAATGTCCTAATGCTTTACTAGAGGGAACTGTCAATAGCTATGTTTTTAAAAAAAATATGAACTAATGATTTAATATTTTTACCCTGAAAAGGATGAGCGGCACAGCACGGATGGATGGATACAGAGCTGACAGAAAACAAGCCAGAAAGGTGTAAGTCACTGTCTTTACCTCTAAGTCCCCCCAAAAACGACTATTTAATTTACTGAACATAATCAGAATCTGATGAACATTTGCCACATTGTTTGATGGAAATAAAAATTATCAACCTAAACAGTTTGGAAGGCCCCCACATGCTCGTATGCGTGCCTGGTAATGTCGGGGTGTGCTCCTAATGAGACAACGGATGGTTTACAGGTCGATCTGAAAAGCACAGGGCGCCAGTGGTGGATCTGTCAATTCTGCTATTCTATACTCGAGCTCCCTGGTGCTGGGCAGTGAGCACAGGGCCCAGTAGAGGATGCGGGGTCCTCAGGCCACCCTCATGAAGTCTGTTTCTGATTACTGAGTCAGAGATGTTCAGATCAGTGGCCTGGTGGAGGTCACTGTGTAGCTCTGGCAGTGTTCATGCTGTTCCTTCTTGCACAAAGCAGCAGGTACCGGTCCTGCTGATGGGTTAAAAAAAACCTTCTACAGACCGGTCAAGCTCTCCTAGAGTCACTGCCTGTCTCTTGGAATCTCTTCCATGCTCTCCTCCAGGAGTTCCCTGGATTTTCCAGGAATATCTGTGCAACCTCTGTAGGGTCCAGGCATTGCCATGCTACCAGTAGTAACACTGACCCTAGCTAAATGCAAAATAAGTGAAAAAAAACCTGTAAAAGCCCTCTAGTGCACCTGTTGTTAATTTCATTAATACCAAAGCAGCTGAAACTGATTAACAACCCCCTCTGCTACTTAACCGAGCAGATCAATATCCCAGAACTTTGACTGGCTTGATGCTATACTCTGATAAAAGGTGCTCTTTTAGTTTTTTTGAGCAGTGTATTTGATTTGAAGCCAGGAAAGCTATTAATGAAGCTGCAAATTAATCTATAAATTTGGCAGTGATACGCTGGGATGGGGATACTTACGCTAAGATCTTGTGGTAGTTGATAATGTTAGTGAGGCCAAGAAACTTCTGGATTTTATCCATGACTGAGGCAGGCTCGGTTTTCAGCATCTGTCCGTCCAAAACTAACACCTGGGAAAGACACAGCCAGCACGAGAAGAGGGACAAGATGGTTGTTTAAGCAGAAAGCTGAAATATAAGCTGACATAGGATTTTTAAGATTGATACCAATACTGATATTTGGTGATTTAAAAATCTGATATATTGGTCGATACATGAAACAAACAGATTGTCCTAACATGTTATGTAGTTATTTATGAGCCCTTATTAAGATAATATGGGAATGCAATTTAAAAGAAAATCTTGTTTTAATGTCACAAGGAGTCACGGATTACTTGTTCTGATTCTGTTCGGATCAGCTGGTTGTTGCAGTTTTGGCTTCCAGACACATGTTGCACACAGGGAAGTTGTAGAGTGGCCTCTAGTGGCCAAACTATGTAACCTCAACTCTCATCACGTGATTGAAGGGTGTTTCTCCCGTCTCTTTTTTAACTTTTTAAATTTCAGTTTATCGGCCAAATGCACATACGGATATTTAGGCAAATAACTAATATATTACTTATTTAATACCACGGCAGTTTTAAAAACTATAACTTATTATAAATGCTCACATTTCAAAAGTTCGAAAAAGTCTCAAAAGTTTAAAAAACTCAAGTTTCAATAAAATGATCTGCTGATAGACAGAATCCACCTGAGCAGATTCATATTGACATTCTTGTTCAGTAATGCTGCTCACACTTAATCCTAACTCGCTGCTGCAGCTTACAAATTTTGAGCAACAAGTGCTCGTTTTGCTGAGGAGAGTGTCCCTAAAGAGCAGCTCCCTCCCCTCAAGGTCCTCTGTTTTAAAACACCGACTATGAGGAATACAAAAGAGAGAACGAGCTGCCTTTACAATAAATTATTTACCATACCTACATTTATACACCCTGACATACACACATTTAAATTGTTGCAATCAGAGCTTTTACAGTATTTTATAATCATTTTCAGATTTCTGTTGCATACCTATTCAATGTACATTCACAAAATAATTTCAGTTAGTATTAATGTTTAAAGATTTTTTTATTTTATTTTATTGTTATAGTTTAGTTAACTAAAATGTTTTTTTCCCCCTACATCTAGTTTTGTTTTAAATTACTATAATAACTTTGGTTTAGTCCACCACTAAACACACAAAACCCTGCACGGTACCTGGCTGGAATGGTAGAAATTGAGCCAGCGCTCCAGGTGGATGGCGTACCAGCCCGGCACCAGACAGCGATTCTGCAGGACCCGTAGTTTGACAGGAGCGTCACGACCCGCAGTGATGACGTCATGGAAGGAGTATTTCAGTGCCACTGGGTCGTCGTGGGCTCTTTGGTGCTGTGGACAGATGCAAAAAGTGAAGGCAGTCTTTTATTTTGGAGAAAAAAAATACCTAACTACAAAAAACTTTTACTTAAAAGTATAGCTATTAGTGGCGTAGAGGGTGACCAACCTGGTACCAAGAGTAAGCTCTGTCTGCTGGGTTGATGAGGATGGTGATGATCTTGGCTTTGGGCAGGAGAGCTGCAGCCCTCTGAGCTGCCACCTCAGAATCAAAGTAGTTAGCACTCTTCTCAAAGTAGTAGTCTGAGCTAGTATTGGAGGGCAGAGGGAAGTAATCCATATACCTAATGCATTAAAAAAAACGCACAAACACAGAAAAATGTTACGAGCAGCCAGAGTTGATCTGATCCAATTTGCACTCTGTAGATAAGGATAATTTCTCTGTTTACTGTGTGGGTGACTGACCATGCACAACAGCTTGGCACCCCACATGCAAAAAAACAACAAAAAAAACCCCACACATCTAACACTATAGTGTTATACAATGTTAATATTTGGGCAGCCCACTCACAGAAATTTCCAGTCTGCCAAGTAAATTTTGCATTGGATTGTTTTCAGATTGCCTGCATTGAAGCGTGAAGCGTCGCTTTAATGCCGCTCGAAGTCAATTAAACCTACAGGAAACTCCAAACAGCAACGCCTTCGATGAATGGGTGTTAATTGTGTTGCTCTCAGGAATGCCACAAACGAGTAAATTGGTTGTTGTGAGGTCCTGGCATCGTTTGCATTTTTCTTTTTAAATAATAAAGTGCGAATAAATTATTAACTGCCGCTGGCGCTTTTAGTTTTTTTTTTGTTTTGTTTTTTTCTTTAGCTTAAAATGCAAATGGCCTGCACTCCTACCTAAACATATGGGGAAACGTAGCTCCAGATGTAGATGCAGAAAAGTTGTGAAGCAACTGTGACTATAATTACAAGAGAAAACTGCTTTTTTTCCGCTCACAGTCTAGGGTATACGCTAACAGGCTGAAGACGGATGTTAAAATAAGAGCACTGTGAGAAGTTGCTGTCAGTTGTGTTGATGCTGCAGCATCACACCAATCAAAAGGAGGAGAAAAAAAAAAAGGTGAACATTAATTATGTTATGGGTATAATTTTGGCTTGTAAAGTGTTTCTTTACCACGGCACAAAAATGAGGTGAGTGTTAAAAAAATAATTACCAGTCAATGCCTCTGTGGTAGTTATGCCCATTGAAGAACTGGATCTCCTCAAAAGTCTCCTTGCTCGGGTAGTTACTGGTCAGGTCAGGATGCATGCCGAGAAACAGATAAAGAGCTGTCGTCCCTGAGTGAAGAACAGCACAGCAAGTGTCAGTGACACAACTGAGATGGTGCGAAGAAGAAAGAGGAAGTATGTTTCTAATAATATCTATAATAACAGAATTATATACATAAAAGGCAACTACAGCCAACCGCGATAACAACCTCTCATGACATGACTTCTGCCTTTGAGCCGGATGACAACTGTCACGTTTGATCATTTCTAACTATGTCCTGTAGAGGGTGTTGAAGTACTGCTTCTCACCTGTTTTCTGAGGGCCAATGACGAGCAGTTTGGGGAAGCGGTCACACGTTTTCTCTTTGGACCAGATGTCCTTGTGCCTTTTGTCCTCACAAGGATCCTGTAGCCACCACAAAACACATAAACAAGCCTGTGTTACAAAATTCTAACAGATACGAGAGCGGCCGAGCAGTGTGGTGGTCATGCACACAGCTTGCTTGATCTAAGGCAACGTGCAATTTGATTTCGACAAATTGCACGTTGCCATGATGTGGACCTCGGCATCATGTGGCAGTGATATACGGTGTGTACTGATTACAACAAGGATGATGCCTCTGCAATGGGCTGTAATCGTATCTAGCTTGCTCGTTACACTGTGCAATAGCTTGTATTCTGCCAGTGTGAGCATATGCTGTTTTGAATCATTTTCATAACTCTGAGAATACGTGTGCAGACTCAGAGCAGGTTCTGAAATGTTCCCTCCTTGCCGAGTTCCAGTAAAATATAGAAATAAGTAATATTACGCTCAGTATGTTCTTTTTACCTGCCAGAGGGGATCTCTCTCAGATGGGAACAGGCTGAAGTACTTCTGAGCCAGCTGGACAGGCGGCAGGGTCTGCATCTTCAGGTTGGTCCACGTGTTGACGAACATCACCAGGCTTTTAAAGGTGTACAGGCCGAGGCGGTCGTTCCCGTAGTTGGACAAATGGGTCATGAAAATGCTAATCTGTGGATAGAGAGGGGATAAGCAGGGAGATGCTCATAAAAGGAGAAGAAGGCAAATAAAATGTGGAGGTTATTTTTTCACTGCTGTTTGTTTGTCAGCAATATAACTCAGAAGGTTTTGAACCAAGTTTGATGAAGTGCCTAAGAACATATGATTTTATTTTCAAGGTTTATTTTTAGGTTTTTTCTTTTTTATATTAGATATTAGCCGAAAAACCTGGCATGTCTCTACATGGTATCCTTTAAAAAATTTGAGTAAACTGGACAAGTGGAGGACAGAAGGAGACGAGTGGCGGGTGAACAGTATCTGAAAGTCATGTCCTTAAGAAACAAGAAAAAAAAATCCAGCAAGGACCGCAGACACGACCTGAGAAATACATCTGGCCCTTCAGCTGATCCGTCTACTGTTCTCTGAAGCCTCATCAGAAACAGTCTCAATGGAAGGGTGTCTGCCAAGAAGTCACTCTTAGGGAAGGGAAACAGGGAGAAAACGCTGAGGTATGCCAAATAACACAAGAAAATCGGAGGAAACAGGTCTGACGGAGCGATGGATCCAAATTGGAAATTTTTATATCAAATCTGTCGTCAAGACATATGTCGGGAGAGCCGTCCAACAGCGAGCGTCTACAGCTGTCAGTGAAGTGAAAAAAGGTGGAGGCTCTGTCCTGGTTCGGGGCTGCATTTCAGGCAGGGGTGTTGGGAGATCTTGTTAAAATTGATGTGATTATGAGCACAGAACAGAGAGAATTCGATCCACCGTGCAATAACCTGTGGTGGTCTGTACAGGTTTTAACATTGTAGCTCGTTAGAATTGTTCACACTGTGCTCTCTCGTTTTCCTCGCAAAATATAAAGAAACGAGGGGTGGCTCAAGACTTTTGCACAGTGCTGTGAAATAAGCAGATGAATCAATAATGTAAAAAAGCTAATAGTTGGTGCTGTGCAATTGGCTCTGCCATTCATTACTATCACTATATAGTATAATGGAATTTAACTGTCTAAGTATTAAAGCATCGCTGTTCTCAATAAACCACTAAAACACACAGATGAATGTTTCCCCGTTTGGGGTGAATCATCCACAGTATGAGAAAAGGTTCCTGAGAAACAGACACAGTAAAAAGAGGAGACGGCAGTTTTAAAATAAAGTTAAAAAGCTGCTCAAACAAATTTTTATAATTACTCAGTTTGAAAAAGTCTCGGTTAAAAAAAAGTTTAAAGAAAAGAAAAAGAAAAATCCAATTATCTGCAGACCAGAGTAACCCATTTATAGCATCTCAAACCAAACACGCTGACAAATAGAAGGAATTCTCAACGCTGTTTTGGCTCCAGTGACAGGAGCTTTCACAGCAGAGTAAAAAGAGCGCGCTCGATGCAGACATCTCTGTGTGACTCACCGACTAGTCACTGTCCTGTCCCTCGTTTAAATTTCAATTTACACCATCAGTTAAATGGCTTTCCGAGTGCTCAAGACAACGGCGGTGTTGTGCGGACGTGTAATTGACTCACGGGGTTCAGAAGAACAGTGAGGAAGAGTTCGCCTCCATTGATGAGTTTGTCCAGCTCGTTTGGGCTGCCCGGGTAGTCTTTGTAGAAGATCGTGTGTGTGAAAAGACCGCACGTCTGCCTCGGCAGCACCTGAGACGTGAACGAACACAAAGTCACCAAACCAGCAGCAAAGGAAAAAAAAAAGGGAATAAAATTACACACTCACATATACAAAAAAAAAAGGATCATTGTCACAAATAAACACACACCATCAGCCCTCCGCTGAGAGCGGAGCGAAGCTGTCAGTACTCCAGGCA
>VOQJ01047570.1:1463-26036 GCA_015052665.1 Apistogramma diplotaenia | reverse complement strand
AATATTGGAGAATGAATGTATCAATTCTGTACAATGAAATGGTAGTAAAAGAAATACACAACAGAATATTTCCAAATAAATGATAATGGTGAGGTAACACCATCAATACTATGGGGGGGAAATGGTTGTCTGTCTCTCCGTGTTGGCCCTGCAATAGGTTGGCGACCTATACGGGGTGTACCCTGGCTCTCGCCCTATGTCAGGTGGGATAGGCTCCAGCCCCCCCTCCCCCCGTGGCCCTGAACAGGATAAGTGGAAGAGAATGGGTGGATGGATGGATGATGGATGGATTACTATAGATGCAGGATTTGCAAAATGGGAAATAAAGGACTAATATACTGTATAAAGCACAAGTTCTCAAGGGGCCAACTCTGAAATCATTTGAACAACTCAAAGAAGAATATAATTTGCCACATAACGACTTTTTAAAGTATCTGCAGTTCAGATATTACATCAAAGGAGTGGGATAAAATATCCATGGAACCAACCAAAGTTGAGGAAATATTAATGCTAGATAAAGAAGGGGAGTTCAAGAACGGGTTGATTTCCAAAATATATAAGGCACGAAAAAGTGATCAATAGTCTGGAGGTTAAAGATTAAGGGGAACTGGAAGCCAGTGCAATAATAATGGATGATGATTGGGAGGAAACTCAGAACTGGGCATAAACTAACTAATGTGCAGAAGGAAATAAGGAAAATCTGGGGGATTGTACTATGCCTAGACCCTACCCTATACATCAGGGGTCCTCAATCCCAGTCCTCGAGGGCCGGTGTCCTGCAGGTTTTGGATGCAACTCTGCTTCAACACACCTGAGTCAATTAGCAGGACTCTGGAGAACTTAACTGCATACTGAGGAGGTGATTCAGCCATTTGATTCAGGTGTGTTGAAGCAGGGTTGCAACCCAAACCTGCAGGACACCGGCCCTCGAGGACTGGGATTGAGGACCCCTGCTATACATACTTGGGATATTACCCAAAGATCTGGCAGACGGGGAATGCAGATATCTGCATAAAGGTTTTTACTTCTAATAGCAAGGAATCACAGTCTTCTGGATGAAGACACAAACCCCCAACATCAGCCAGTAGAGAAATAGAGTAAAGAAGGTTATAATTATGGACAAAACTACAGCAAGACTACAACTGTTTTTGAGACAAGATGGAAATCAGTACTACAAGTAATAACAAAGCCTTGAAATTCATTTTTTTGTAATTCTCTGTAAACCCTAATATCGATACTTCTCATGAGGAACAGTTTGCTATGAAAGGATTTTTCTTGTTGGTCCTTCCTCTTGCTGGTGTTTTTGCATTGTCTGTTTTTTTTCCATGTTACTACTGTTTGGAAGAAAGAAAATGAATGATTAAATAAAAATGAAAAAAAAAAAGAAAATCACAAAGCTCTTCATTCTTTGTAGGTGGGAAAACTTGCAAAATCGTCAGTGTATCAAATAGATTTTTTCCCCACTGTATGTTCAACATTAGTTGCTATAGTAACCTAACCTGGTAAAAGAAAGACACCTTTGTAACACTGAAAACTATGACATAGACAACCAACCAACCCCCAAACAAAAGGCCAAACAAACAAACAACCAACCACCTAAAATAACCAACAATCCCAAATATCCACCTCCCCCCAAAACAACCAGCCAACCTCCTCCTCCCCACAACAACTAACCATCCCAAAATAAAAAACAAACCAACCCCCCTTCCCCAAAACAACCAAATTGAATAAACATCCAACCAACCCACAAAAAGCAGCTAACCAACCCAAATAGGCAACAAACCAATTCCAATAAAAAAGAACCAGGTCTCACTGTGATTGGGAGGAATGGCCTGCTTGCTCTAAACCCATGTCGTTTTCTGTTATTGGACTAAAGAACACCATTTTCAAACGCAAGAATGTCCATAAGTGCACATGACATCATAACACTGATGATCAATATTGTAATTGGAAAATCAGATCTGCAGCCATATGTTCTAGACACTCAGATGAAGAGAGGAGCTGAGCGGTCTTGTTCATGAGTGATGGGAGAAGGGAGCAGGAGATTGTCAGATGAATAGGGGTTGCATCTGCAGTGATGTGGACGTTGCACTGGTCCATTGTGGTAAAGCGAAGGTGACGATTTACCAGTCGATCTACATCCCTACCCTCACAATCTTTGGGTAGTGCCTGAGAGGGGCTCAGAGTAGAGCCGCTACTCCTCCACATCAAACAGAGCCAGTTGAAATGGTTTGGGCATCTGACTAGGATGCCTCCTGCGCACCTACTGAGTGAGGAGTTTCGAGCATGTCCTACCAGGCGGAGGCCCTGGGGTAGACCCAGGACACGCTGGAGAGATTATATCTTTCGGCTGGCCTGGAAACACCTCAATGTTCCCCTGGATGAGCTGGAAGAGGTGGCCGGGGAGAGGGAGGCCTGGGTTTTCTACACTTGGAAACCGTTATGAGACAAGCAGCAGTAAACCAGATCCTACCAAACCTTAATATGACTCTGGGTTGTGATTGATGATCACATCCACTGCCTGATTGGAGCTCACTTTTCCCTTTAAATTCTTTTTTTCTTATGGCTTAATCAAAATGTCACCATAAAATCAAAACTCAGAGAGAAAACTGAAACATAGAATTATTGAGTGACCCTTTAGAAGGTCCTGAAGTGGACTGAACAATCAACCTGTAGCTTCATTTGTCTAATCGAGACATCAAACCAACTTCTTCCAAAGAGCTGTTGATTTCTGAATGAATCCAATCAGATTTTTTTTTTTAGATGCAGGGCCCCAAGGTGCCACCCCACCCTCCAGGAGGTCTAGGAGGTGATGATGATGAGGATACATATGAGGAGGCAGAACCTTACATAGCTGCTGACAACACCATGTCCAACACTGGTATCTGCAAACACACAAAAAGAAATCTGGAGCATGATGTCAAAACACAAACAAACACAATCCTCTTCCTTTTTCCAGAGAAGGCAGAGTCAGACAGCAGTCACTACGAGTCATACGGTGAGGAAGACAATGATGACGATGAGGGGGAAGGGCTTATGAAGGACAGAGCTCACTACATCCATTGGAGTGCCTCACAGCCATGCCTAAAGCCCACTCCAGAGTCCCGCCTTTGCGGTTACCTGTGGAGGAGGAAATGGCTCGGACAGTGGAGCAAAGAGCTCTTCATCATCAGGAATGACATGTTGCTGGTGAGGAACAAAAGAAAGCAGAGGCTCAAACCTACCCAACTTCAAGTACCTCTAATGCCCACTAGATGCTGCTTTATCTAAATTTTGCTGTCTAAAGCACCTCCACTAAACTTTTTTGTGAGCAAACTTGTAGTTATTTGACTTTCCTTATCTTCTGTTTGTAACTTTTTATTTGTGTGTGTCAGTGTTATAAGTGTGCTCGGGACCTGCTGCCTCAGCTGGAGTTGAGCCTGCGCGGCTGTCAGCTTGTCTACAAGTCAAAGAGCAGCAAGAAGATTCAACATCAGCTCAAATTGGTCCTGCTGGGCTCTGAGACTCTGGTGCTGGGCTACAGCACTTTCCAGCAGGCCGATGAGTGGAAGAAGGTCATCAATACTCAACACATACAAATCATGAATTAGTTCACATTCATTCATGTGGTACTTTTGCACATGAACCCTTCAGACTTCTACATCTACTGCGCCACATTTTAGAAGCAAATATGGAACACAGCATAGACTAACTTTAACCTCTTCTTTGTATGTAAGTCCTTCCAGCATTCTCAGTTATCTTAAGGAAGATAAAGAATTCAGTCCACTGTTTCACATCCAGGACAAAACCTGGTCTTTTTCCTGAATCTGAGGTTTCAGTGGGCAGACTGTCCTCTCTACTACCCTGGCACAGTTCTTCGCAGGAAGACTGAGAAATCCCACTAATGCTGGAGCTCCCCTTTTTTAATAAGTGGAGTCACCACCCTTGTTTGCCAATTTAGAGGGACTTTTATGCAATGTAGCAGAGGCGTGTCAACCAGGACATCCCTAAAACATCCAAAGTCTTCAGAAATTACAAATCTTATTCACCTCTGGGGCCTGGCTTTAACACCTTTAACAACCACTCCTGGCACCTGAGACCTAGTAATGGGTTAGCCATTCCCATTGCCTGTTTCCACCAGCAAACTCTATGCCAGTTGAGGTCAGCAGTGTTCAAACTCCATTGTGTAAAGTGTAGGCAGAGAATTCCTTCACCTCCAGACCGCCCTGATGGAATGCCTTGCAGTCCCTTGCAATTCCCACATCCAAGTTTTTGCTTCAGCTGCTGCCAAAGCTGGGACTCCACCTGCCCCTACCTGTCAGCAGCCTACAGACAATATGTAACATTTTCCAGTCAGACTCTGGTGTTTGGTGTGGAAGCTCAAACACTCAGACCATGTGTCACACACGTGTCATGTGGCCCATCTTCATATACATGACTTTGAACATCACGTTTGACTCAAGAGCTGCAAGATTCCTCATTCACTTTCTAACTTACTGGCACATTTCCCTGCTGTCTTTCACTCAGTCTGAAAACAAACGTGTCAGATCATTTACATACAAATATTTGATTTATTTATTGGAATCTGATGTGTAGGTGATCGAGGAGGTGAGCGTTGGAGGTGAAATGGAGATGCACAGCTTCTCATCTTTGAGTAAATCAGACCAGCTGCTGTCCTGCAGGGTGAGAACAACAAACAGTCATGTGTCTTCTGTTCCAGTGGTGGATGTTCACATGAATCATGTCCAGAATTACAGTAATCTGTGTGAGCGAAATGCTTATCACAGCTTTTTCTACTCTTAGATCTGTGTGATGTCACTGATTTCTCTGTTACCCATGATGCCTTTAATAATGTCTCCTGTTCAGTCCACAAAAGGCTTTCAAAGACTTGAATAATCATGAAATGTCCTTGTAAATGAGCAGTAAATAAATGTAGATCTGAGCACAAAATTGTTTGGAACCAGAGCAGCTTCACAAAGTGAAGGAGCATAAATATGCTTGTAAATGTATTTCCAGTTAATACTGTTTGCCTTCCTTTAGTCCAGTATAGTCCAGACTGACTCTGATGAGGAGAAACCTTCATCTTTCTGCACCCTCAACAAGAACAAAGGTACTGAAAATACAGCAGGTTGTTCCTTTGAGAGCCAACTGCAGTATTTGTCTTTATGAAGCTCTGCACTCACACAAATCTTACCATATTCATAATAAATGTGCCTAAAAATAGGTGGATGGAAACTAAGTATATATATATATAAAGACATCACCTGTCTGTTAGTAAGGTCGTTTTCACTGTTGCCATGTTAGCTGCATCTACTATTCATTTTCATGTTTAACACGTTGCTCACTAAACATAATTGATAAAAACATCCTCAGCATCAGTTACTATCTATTAAATGGAGTTGTGTTCACGTGATCGCGACACCTGCAGTGAAGTCAGAGCTGTGGCGTGTTTCTGCAGCAGGTTTCCTGAACGTGCTGATGAACTGTCAGTGGCAGAGTTTACTGTGTCAGGTGGAGGCCGGAGTCCTCAACATGTTCGGAGAGGAGGAGGAGGTGAAGAGGGAACGCTCGCCTCAATACACCATCCAGCTCAGAGGCTGTGAGGTCAAACCTGGGCCTGACACCGGCTACTCCTACAGGATAACACTGAGCATGCTCGATGACCAGGTGGCAGTGCTGGAGGTGAGCTGGTGGATCAGGAAGTGAGAACTCATTCAGTTTACCTTGTTATTCATTAATGTGTCCTTCCTTCCTGCAGGTGAGCAGTTCTGAGGAAAAGCAGTGGTGGCTGAAGCTTCTGCAGGACGGTGCTGCATATTACAGTCACCATGACAACAAAAGACAGGAGCACACAGGTGTTACCCTCAGGTACGAGAAACTGTCAGCATCAACAATATGAACCTTTTTTTAACCATGAAGAACAAAAACTGCACCAGAACCAGCTGTTTTCCTAAAAATAATAATAATCCATATTTAGTATAAGCGCTGAGTTGTCAGAAGGTCGGCAGCCATTTGACTTCTTTAATCATGTTTATTTGAGCATGCTGTTTTTTTCTTTAGCATTTTCCGAGTTTCACAGCTTCATATTGTGTCCTAATGAAATGATCATAGTGTTCAAGTTTCACCGCAGCAGCAGTCTCACTCTGATGACACCACACCACATTTCATTTGCCTGGAGACTCCCTGAGTTGAGTGACTCAGGCTGATGTGGTTCTCTTTCCTCCTCAGTGGGCTGCAGACTCGGAGGTTCCCCACCTCCAACACCTACATGGACGACCCCTTCCATCTGAGTGGGCGGGGCCAAGACCAGCCCATCTACTCTAACACCTCCGTCCTGGAGCACATGGTACCGACACAGCTGAAGGACGTTTAGATTTAAAAGATATAATAACAATGCAACCTCAAAAATGAATAGGGGTACTAGGGCATCTCAGTGGATGAGCAGGGGACCATGTATACCTCATGCCTGTGGCCAATTTCCTCTCTCTTATCAGTGTGCACTATCTAATAAAAGTTTTAGAAGAATTAAATAATAATATTTAATATTCACATAAATAATCTCAGTGTTTAATAAAGATTCATAAGAGCAGAGCTGAGTATTAGAAAAGGAAAGGGCATAAACTGAGGCTTAGTACTTGTGGTGCATAGAGCTGGTTAGAAATTTGAACTTAATTTAACTGAACCTGCCCAGATTTTCCAGCATTTTTTTTTAACCTTTGTACTTTCACAAGTACTGGAGATATCCACATGAAATTCTCCGGGCTGAACAACACATTAAAGCCCTGTTAAAAGCTGCAACCAAATCAGTTTCACACCAGCTCCAAGTGAGCAGTGAGCAGCAGTGTGATGGATTTACGAAGTCTGAATAACCTGCAGCAGCTTCGTGTCTGTGACGTAAAGCAGCAGGAACCAATGTTCACTGGAGGAAACTTCACAAAGTGCATTCTGGGTAACCTCTGAAGGGTTACCCAGAATGAGGATCTGAGAGAGCTGCTCAGAGCAGGTTCAAAAAGGTCTTTTATTCACCAGGCTCATCTTCTAGACCTGGTTCTTTGGTTGATAAAAAAAAATTTTAAACAAAAGAATTTGGTTTATTAGATTTTATAACAGATTACAGATAAAAACAGATGATATCAGAATTCAAAGAGATCACGGATATATGAAAAGACAGTCCTCTATAACTAAAACTCCTACCCATCCCCACCAGATCACCAGGAGAAACAGGACCAATATATACCTGAGTATGTTCAAAACAAACAAAAACACAAAGAAGAAAGGAAAACTATTCGATACATAAGCTGCCTCATATTAAAGTTTTTAAAGTGATGCTCAGTCAACTGTAATCTTGCAATTTCTATCTTGAAAATACAACAAAGTTGCATTTTCTTCCAAATCTTCCTTTCTTCCCCCAAGTGGTATGGGAGCTCAGTAAAATTAGCCTCCCGGCCAGCAGAGTTATGAAGGCTATTAGATTTATTTTCATAGGAGAAAGACTGAGTGGAGAAGGGCAGGAGAGGGTTACTAAGGCATTAGGGGCAATGCCTTGGTCAGTCACCTTAGACAGAGTTTTGAAAATTTCTATCCAGAAGAGTTAAAGAAAGGGCAGCTCCAGAACAAAGTTTGCTGTATCTTGCTGCCATCGATCGCGTAAGGGGCACAAGATCAAACATTTTCGCTACACGTGCCTTGGTATAATGGGCTGTATGTAAAATTCGACATTAAACCTATGCCTGGCACAGAGAGAGGGTCTGTGATCCCTCATAGGGATAAAATAATGTTTAATGTAGTCTTTTTTTTTGTTGCCTTTTGCACCTTTAGTCGATAGTTGTGCAGTAGAGAGAGACAGGAAAGCAGAGGGGAGAGATGGGGGAAGACATGTAGTAAATGGCAACTAGGTCGGGACTCAAACCTGCACCGCCACACAGCATGCTGTTGTCAAGGTGTGCGCTGTGTGGCGAGGAGACGGACCCAAATGCAGGACGCATGGGACAGGAGCTAAACTCAAAACAGCCTTTAATTGCTGGAGGCTCCAAAGTACAAAACAAAACATACCGAACTCAACCCAGACTGAAACAAAAATGCTAAACTCGCAAGCTGGGGAGAAGGGCTAAACAAGAACACTAAACTGGGGAAAACAAACACACAGCGAGGGGGGAAACATTGATGACGACGCAACAGGGAACAAAGACAAACTGAGGGCTTAAACAGACACATGAGGTAATCAGGACAAGTGGACACAGCAGGGAACAGAGGTGACTCGAATGAAACCAATAACACAGGAGCTAAACATAAAGCACAGGGAGCACAAGACTATCAAAATAACACAGGAAGTGACAAACCATGAAACACATGCAGACTTAACACCAGAGACTAACCACAAAAAGAGGGAGACTGAGGGAAGCTAAACCACACACGAGAAACAAGAGGAGAACTAAAGAACCATGACACAGAGACAAGACTGAACACAGGAAAATAAACAAGCTCAGCACACAGGGAAACTCAAGTGACCTAATGACAGAAAACTACAACAAGGTGAACTCAATGCTATAAGAAAAACTAAAGAAATACAATACACAGATTACAAAATTAACTTAAAACTCTGCGCCGCTGGCGCAGGATCATGACAGCTGTACGTGGTCACCCGCTGAGCCACCCAGTGCACTCATATTTTAACACTCGTGAATGCCGTTCAGGGCTTCTTCACATGCTTTTCAAAATTGTGGCAGTTCAATCACAGAGAACATTTTTATAAGAAAGTAAACTTCACCTTTCTTAAATTGACTAAAGTTATTCTATAAAAAACATCAGCTGATTCTGAGGGGGTTGGGGATCATTTATTCAGTTTTTTTATGGAATAATTCCTGACATTAACCCGGATGTCACCTTTTAGTTCCAGGGCCCTCAAGATCCTAAAGGATCTGCGACCTACAGCAACACTGTCCTGAGCGGCCACAGTAAGTCATTACTATAATAAACTACAAATAAAAGACTTTCCCTCCTATAGGACGTTTGCTGGGCTTTTATTTTAAAAGAAAAATTTAATTCCTTCAAAGCGCTTCAAAAGGCTGGAATTCAGAAAAGGCCAGAATGAAGCGCCCGAACCAGCTTCTGAAAGACGAAACCAATGAAGCCTTAAGCTTGCACTCTTTCTAATGCCCAGTAGGGGGCGACTCCTCTATTGGAAAAACAAATGTGGTTAGGAGTCCGAGGATAGCACACAGCCTGATTCTCCAACTCTCCCACATTCCCAGCCAAACTCCACAGCACATGTCCAAGTCTGTCATTTGTGCTGTGGATGTCTGAAGAGAGCTTCTTCCTGCTCCTTCCTTTTACAATAAAAGTCTTTAACTTACACTGTGTGACTGTTCCACATGAAATGGTTCACAGCAATTTACACACAGATTGTAGAATTGAAATAAACCTTTAACTGTGATTTTACTAATTATGTGGTTTGTGGTTCTGAATGTTGGCTTTTAAAGCTCCATTAGTTGCTTTAAGAAATGTAAAAAAAAAAGCACTAGCATTGTGTTTAAGTGGTACTGTAAAAGTCTTACTGATATATCTCAAGTCTAAAGATTAAACATGGAGGGAAAGCCATTGTGGAGCTGGTGGATGAGCGGGTGGATGCTCTGTGTTTCAGACAGGAAGGTGGCTGAAGTGCAGCGAAGTGTTCAGAAGCTCGAACTGACTGGCGGGAAGGCGGTGCAGTTGAGGGCGGGGTCAGAGATCAATCTGGCATCCACTGCAAAGCAAAACAAGCGCACCTCTTTTAGACAGTCCCTGGCCATCTACAGTGAGCGTGCTCAGGTAGGAGACACCAGGATTTCTAGATGGAGGTGTGAGGGTGGGAAGGTGCACAAATGAACTGTGAGCAATCCATTTAAGAGCTTTGCAGCTTAGCTTCAATAGTTCATCATTTAATTGCAGCTTGTCCCCTGAAGCTGCTCACTGGTTTCACTGGTTTCACATGGTTTCTGCTTTTCCAGGCTGGCATCCTGAACCCTCTGCTGCGACGGACGGCTTCGGCCAAACACTCCTTGAGACGGGCTCCTTCAGCGCTGTTCATCGAACATGGAAAAGTTTTCCAAAGGAAGAAGGTGATGGTACCAGCTGCTCGCTGCACCAAAGTTTTCATATTCTAGAGATTTAAAAGTGACCTTTTCCTCATTTTCTGTCACGTTACTGTGTTAAAGGAACCCCTGTAAAGCCCAGTCTTTATGTGCTCCAGGAACTGAATTTATAATTTTATAAACAGCACTGATTCACAACATTAATTTTATTGCAAGGCAAAAACCCAACAATATAAGAGAGAAAACCCCAACAATCAGATGGCCCTTTATGAGCAACAGGTGGTGACAGTGGGGAGAAAGAACTGGCTTTTATCAGGAATAAACCTCTGGCAGAATCACGCTCAGGGGGATGCAGTGATTGTCTAGGGGGAAAAGAAAAGAACAGTGAAAGCTGGGGAGAAACGAAAAAAGACAATAGAGACTGTGGAAAAGACATCACCCAGCAGCCTAGGCCTGTAGCAGGAGGGCTCAGGGTCACCTGATCCAGCCCTAACTATAAGCTTTATCATAAAGGAAGGTTTGAAGCCTAATCTTGAAAGTAGAGAGGGTGTCTGTCTCCTGAATCCAAACTGGGAGCTGCTGCCACAGAAGAGCGACCTGAAAGCTGAAGGCTCTACTGGGTTCAGTGCTGATTTCGGTGTATCAGCCACCTAACACGCTTAAAACTACACACATTCTGCAGAAACTGCAGACCAGCTGTCAGAGGAACCTCCATCTAATTTCACTGTTTCTGTGTTTTCTTTTCCCAGGAGTGGGAGACCAAAGCAGCTGCTTGACCCCAGCCATCCAGCTGCTGTGGACATTTTTAGCAGCCGGCAGTGGCGGTTTGTTGTAGTGTGGAGGTTTTTCTTAGAAGTTGCCGTGAGGGAACTTTCTGATATTTATTCTCAGAAATGGTGCAGTGAGAGTTTGCAGAAGGATTTTAACACATCAGACAAGCACGTAGAGGAAATCGACATTAATGTCCCACAGGAGGCAGGCAGCGAGCGTCTCTTTGCTGCTGTGGATCTCTGACCTGATCTGGAACCATTTCAAATCCACGATGGATCTCTGAAGATTCAATTTTCAATCAACAACAGGAAATTATGTTTTTAGTAAGTTTACAGACCCTCCACATAGAAAAGGGAAGAGGAAGCACTTATAAGCAGTAAACTGCCCCTCTGCAGGCTTCCAGAAACTGATCATTAAACTGGGTATTTTAGACAGTACGGAAGCTTGTTTCAGCCATACAAAAAGATTTTTTTAGTGGCAGAAACAAGCTTCCATATTAAAGAGACTGTGGTTAGAATAAAATCAGTGATGAGCAATGACCACTTATGACCAGAGGTGTCACTAAAACCAAGACCAGTCCTGTTTCTGCACAGAAATATTTTCACATGCACGTCTGAATTTACTTTCATGGTTCAGGGGGATTGTTTTCACTAAAGTCTGGTGCTCCCTCTTCAATGTATGAATGTGTTATTATCCAATGACAGGCGGCGTTTTAAGGTAACACTTTTTAACTTTAAGTAGAACATTTATTTTTTAATGGCTAAGTTTTCAACATGTTTGGTTTAATTTTGTGATATAACTGATCATCATGTCCTGACCAGTACAGTCTAATAACTGCCTGAATGATTCGTGTTCATGACCACGACAGCCACTTCTTTGCTGTACTCAGGTGAATGTTTTCTTTTTGACTCAACACTGACCTGTAAAATAATTTTTGTACAAAAAAGTCATATTGACACTTTTCTGGTTTACAGTCGGAGTGTAATTATATTTTCTTGTTATGGTAGTTAACTATATTTAAAGGCACAGAGAAACTTACTAACTATGACACTCTCCTCTCAGGATTTTAGAAAATCATTTTAATCACAGAACAGGAGCATTTGTAAACTCCTTATTTCGTGTATTTCTGACTTAAAATGTGCTACATTATCTGTAATAAGTGAGCTCATATTTCCTCTCTGCAGCAGCTGTGCTGCTTTCAGTCTGCATTATGTGATTAAACTCCTCAGATTTCTCTAAACTTCTAGTTTTATTTCCTTTAAATCAAATGAAATCCAGTGCTGACATGTTTCATTACCTTCCATAAAACTTTCTGCTCATTGTATTGCAGTCATATTCAGAACACGAAGCCAGCGAAGCAGAGCAAGTTTAGCAGAATCTCCAAATAGAAATGTTCTTTATTGTAACTCCTGATTAATCATTCACGTCACCATTCATCTGTTACAGCAGCTGCATCCACAGAAGAAAACAACAGCAACTAATAAATAGTCATTCAGTGGTTCAGTATGTACAGCAGCAGGACGGCAAGTCCCCGTCAGCGAGTCCGACCTCTGACCTCTGGGCTCGTATTTCTCAAACTGTAAAACGTCTTAATTTTCCTTTCAAAGTTTACTTTGAATAAAAATTTCCCAAATGTCTTGTTTTCTTTTGTGTCAAAAGAAAAAAGGAGGAAAGAAAACAAAGGACAAAATTATGTTAAATAATTTTTGTATCGTGTTAATTCTTCAAATTTGAGACAAATAAAATGAACTTTTGTAACAAAGCTTTAGTTTGTCTGTAAGGTGGAGGAACCGAGAAATACGAGCCCCACTTCAAAGTCCAAAGAAGAGAAACTCTGAGCCACAAGTCTGTAACAGCCAGAGTGGGTTTAAATAAAGGTAGAATAAAAATATGACATCATCATCCTGACCTCACGCATGCAGCAGTTAAACGCTCAGAGATGCTGATGAGCGTCGGAGCCGCTCTGCGTGTCTAAAGAATTCAATAAAAACAGAATCAAACACTTCAAATGTACAAAAAGAAAAGCATGGAACAATCTTTGTGTCGTCACGACAATCACTTCCTGTTTCTATCTACACAAACTAATCAGAGCAAAGCGAACATCCTCTCAGTATCAGTAAATGGCGTCAGAATCATCCCAGAAAAAGAAGAACTAAATAAAGAAAACAGGAAGTCTTCTCAACGTAAAGTGACCAATGCTCGCTCACTCCGGCACATCTCGCATCTCGATTCACTGTTTCGTTTTTTTCTTCAGTATTTTATTTTGTTGTTCCACAGATACAGGAAGCAGCAAGGCAGACATAACAGTGAGTGACGCCGGAGGTGGCGGTGGTGATTTCTGTGGATTGTTTTTTAAAATTGATGCAGTGAGAGTGAGTTTAAACCTCACGCCGGTCTGAGGCGCCGGACTCGGATTTAAAGGAATAAAGATCAGGTGTAAACCACCTGTAGGAGTTCGCTGAGCTAAAATACAGACAGCTCCTGCAAGTGTGTCAGTTTCGGAACAATGCTCTTAAAGCATTAAAGCCGGTTTAAGCCACAGCTCTTTCCTGAAGGATCAGCTTCAAAAACAAGATGTTAAACCACCCAGTGAGACCCCTCACTGTGCTCAGCTCAAACTATTTGAAACTCAAGATTAATAAAAAATAAATGCAGTTTTCACAATCAGACTCTAATTTACACCCAGTAATGATAACAATAGATGACATTTCTATTAATTAGAAAACAATAGCTGCATTTATAAATCCTATTTTGATGCTGATCTGAAACCGACTGGAGTTTCGGTTATTGAGGAGCTCGTTTTGTAAATCGTTCAGGACCATGCCTGAAGACCAATGTGGTGAAATGGACGAGGTGCAATCAGATGTTTTGTGACTGCCTACAAAAATTAACTAACGTCTGTCAAAGTGCAAGGCCACAGTTCTCAGCAGGTTGGGGAGGAGTTTCTGCCCCTAGTGGGGGGTTTAAGTATTACACAGATCTGGAGAAGGTGGCTGTGGAGGACAGGCGTGCTCATCATCGACTCTTCCACTAAAAATTTGTTGTTTGGTTTCAAAGTAACAATTCTCATCTCTTTGACATGAAAGTTGGGCTCGTTTAGTGACTAAAGTTACAAAAATTTGCTGCCACTCTAAAACTGATGCAAAGATGCTTGAGTTTAGTTTGTCAGAGAACTTTTTGATCGCACCTCAAAGAGGGCTGAAATGGTCTCACTGATTTAGAGCCATCATAGAAATCTGCTTGATGACTTCAATTTACTGACACACTGAAAATTCTTTGAAAACCTTTAAATCCGGCTCAGTCCCGAGTCCCGGTTGGTTTAACACGTGTGAAACATGTTGGATATTCACGTGTAGTTTTGCAGTGCAGTATTAAATTTAACTTCTATGCTGGTGGGTATTTTAATACATATATTTAACAATGAGTGCTGACATCACACACCTACTGAAGTGCTAACGATGAAGATCAGTTCACTTCAGCTCGGGCTGAGCTCAGGTGAGAATCTCCGGTGATTTCCCAGAATTCTTCTGGAGAGTCCAGGAAAAAAACATCCGTTGTTTCTCCTCAACACTTAGGATCTATTATTTTTCATTTAGACTTAATTAATAACAAACATGCCACTTCTCTATTTACGTTAAAAAATAGCTGCACATCATTTGGTCACTAAGCAACACTAGCAGACGCTGATTGGAGGAACCAGAGCTGTCAGAGTTCAGCCTGATCTCCGCTTTGTTGTCGCTCTTCTGCACTGCAAACATCTCTTAGAAATGTTTTTGTGAGTCTGTGTGTGTCTGTGTGTGTGCGGCAGTGGCTTTTGCTGAACTAGAAAGAAAAAAAACAAGAAGGAGACAGTTTCATCGCAGCCAGCAGAAGCTGAATATCAACGAATGATGAATGAGGTTTGCTCAGGAAAGAGGACCACCGTGTGAGCTAAAGATCAGGCCCCGTCTGTTCCCAGACGAGTCCGTAAAAGACCCCCAGCTGTGAGGCTGACGTGAATGTGACGGCGATTCGTGGATAAGAATTAAAGAGCAGAGAGTCTCTGTAAATCACAGATTAAATAAGGAGCAGGCCACAGAGACGTTTTCAGCTGTAGCATCGGTGGTTACTTGGTTATTCGATGGAATTCGTTCACATTTTGCAACCATTTGCAAATAGATGTGAACAGGTGGTCACCAGGGGTTGACTGTCCAACGACCTCACCTTTGCATAACCACGGCTTATTGCAAGATGATTCCACAGGCTGCCAGTCGCAGTCTGATTCAAACGGTCGGCAATCACATGCAGACAGACGGCCAACAATCAGTCTGACTCGACCTGCACTGATCAGCACAACCTGTCGTCGTGATCATTTTGGCTGCCTCAGTCTCAGGCTAATGGGAAACAGCCCGTTTGGTCTCTATAACTGCTTCCTCCCTCATAACTGTACATGAGGTGAATTACTTTAAAAACTCCTCCATTTAAACTTAATTAAGGCTGAAGGTTTGTATTATTAGGGGCGTGGCCTCTTTGATTGTAGACAGCTCCAAAAGGCAGAAATTATTTAGAACCTTTATTTGGCTTATGGTCTAAAATGTGAAGCTCGGTGACAGAGATTAATAAACAAATCCTTCAGTGTCGCTCTATTTAATAGTCTCATGTTATTGTGTGCAGTGAGATTATTGCAGTTTTGATTTGTTCACTGTTTTTGTTTTTTTAGCTCTAATAAAACAGTTTAACCTTTGCTTTCTTTGACTAAATGTGATGTTGACATCATAAAGTTGCTGATCCAGGCTGGGTTAGTTCGCTTTAGCTGTTGATGCTGACAGGTGTGAGGAGGACGTTTGGTCTTTCACGCCATCAGCTGCTTTGTGTCATAAGCTCAAATAACTGCGATGAAACCATCTCCTTGTTTTTCTCTTTGGTGCTGGGAAAGAAAACGGTCACTGTGACATCATAGCTGGCTAAGCCAATAGCAATAATTCTTCTTTCAAATATTGCTAACAGGTTTGTTTGCTCAGTCTGGAAGCTGATGCAGAGCCAGCAGGAATGCTGGCCTAACGTCTGACTATGGCTGGGATAAAGAGGCTCAGAGGGCTTCAGGATGGAAACTTTTTGCTGTTGCTGTGTGGAAACCTGGAGCCCTGTGGAATCCGGGGAGACTGCAGGGAGCCCCAGGAAGCCTCCACAGACAGCAGAACCACTGAGCTTTCATGTTTCTTCGTCATTCTGAAATCCTCCCCTGCAGATTTATTATTGTGCTTGCTCTGCAGATCTCTAATTTAGACCAGTGACGTTAATGTGTGCAGCAGAACTCTAAAACCACTCTGTGTTTCTCTGCAAACCCGAAGCCACCTGAGGTGACTACAAACTGAAGTGTTGATGACGGTGGTGTCCAGTGTCGGCTGATGATGTGTTTCTGAGTCCGTAGGTGCCCCTGCGGCTGGATCAGAGAAGAGCGGGGGACCGTGGGACATGCAGCTTCAGAAGAGACAGACCTTTTTTTTCAGTTCATTCCTCTTCCAGAGAGAGAGGCGGTCGAACTCCTCAATAGACATCCTGAAAACGCTGAAGAACTCTTCCTGAGAGAGGTGCCTCTGCAGGGACGAGATGGACACAGAATCAGCAGGGATGAAGAATCACATCTTATTTTTCACCCTGAAACTCATCATCAACACCAGGCTGCACATGCTGCTAAAACAAGCTGATGCATCTTTGGAAGTTCGTCAAAGATTTTAGTAAAGATGCTGTTTGGTGTTTTAGTTTTGAATGTGTGAAACTGGAAGATTTGAAGCGCTGTTCTCCCAAACAGCAGGTGGACATTAGTCTGAGCATATTTAAAGGGATTCATCAGAGGAAGAAACATTCTCTCGCATTTAAATACATTTTTTAAATTAAATGACAAATATTTTATTTCTGTTCAGGGTCAAACAGAAGTGTGAAATCAGGCTGAAACAGACAAGAAAAGCTAAAGATGATGTTTGCAGTAAAAATGATGATCAAATCAAGCTATTTGTTTGCAGATTCTTGTGAAATTGTTCTCTTGTGCTTCATTTAATTACAAATTACATAATTTTAAGTCTAGATTTTCAAAAAATGTATGCAAATCTGATCATTTACACTAATAAACATCCTCTAAAAACACATACTGTCTCACATCTCATGGGCATTTCTGCTGAAACGCCTCGTGTTTCTCCAGAGAGCAGCGCACTGGAGTTATTTTAATTTTTTTACCTCCAGTCGTGTCCGATCCACACCAGGGGGGAGCTTGCTGCGTCCTCGGTGGGTCACCACCAGCATCTCATAGGAAAAAATCTGCACACAGCAGAGAGGGAGACGAGACAAAGTGAATCCTCTTCATGTTCTGGAGTGTGTCCAGTAAAATCTTTTACTTTCTAAACAAAGAAAACGAGGTTTTCCTTCTTTTGTTTCCAAGAAGCAGAAACACAAATGTATCTGCTCTGTTCAGCGCAGCTTCAGACTTCAGTGTGGAAATGGAGCACATTTGATGCTCCTACGCTTCTCATTTCCAGCTCTGTGTTTTTATACTTGCACTAGAAAACATCTGCATAATACACACTTCAAAATAATCATTTTCTATCTGATCCTGTGCCTTGGTGCAGCCCCCCCCCCCCCAATTCATCCTCTGGCTGAAACAAGTGGTTTAAGGTCACCTCACAAATATAAGGTTTGAACTGCAGGTGGGTGGGGCTTCTATTCCTGAGATGACCTTATAAGGGAGATGCTCTCTCCGTGACAGCACACAGATCCAAGAGTAGAAAAAACTGCACAGTCACTGAGAACAGGACCATTTCTGTACCTTGTGCTCCAGCATGCTGGGCAGAGAGTTTCCTCTGTCCATCCTCGAGTCTCCGTTCTAACACACAAACACAAAGATTATGATTAACATCGGCACTAATTATTGATGAGCGATTTCTGCAAAATAACGATAGTTAAAAAAATGGAAGGTGTACCTGAAGCCCTGCAGGAAGACACAAAGATTTTAATTATTGTCAGTTACAAGTTCACTGATGGCAAGAAAAATTTAAAGTACGACATTTTTACAAGTTAGCAGAACGTTTTTTAACACGAACCTGAGAATGAATGTTTGTTTATATATGAGTTTAAGTTTCAGCACATAATGATAAAGATAATTCCATTTGCTGTCCTGAAACGTCTAATTAACATAGAGATGCTTTGGCAGCAAAGTAAATCATATGGATTCACAGCTTCAGTGATCATCACGGATGTTCTCAGGTGTGTGTTTGTACCTGCAGGAGTTTTCTCAGACGAGCTGAACTCAGCCGACTGCAGCTGCAAACAAACACACACACGTTCACGTCTTCATTCGGCTTCCTTCTCACACCGCTCAGACCAAACACGTTTGTGCTGAAACACTCACCCGAGACAGGCCGCTCTTAGAGGATGCTGGGAAATACACCGACTTGGAGACGCTGGAGCCTGGAGAGCAGCAGAGAGGAGAGCCTGTGAGGTTTCTCTGCAGATTACTTTCATGTGAGATTTCTTACCGTCAGATGATGATAATAGTTTAAAAAAAAACAACAAAACAACACATGTGCAATAGTTCTTCCCTTGTTTTTGTTTTTAAAGGTTATAACAGCTGGCTGACACCAGGTGGCAGTACCTTCCTGCTGTTTTTCTTTGAATGAAATGCAGATTTAATTTGTGCTCTTGGAAGTAGTGAAAGTGCATCTTCTGTGGACATAAACACACGTCTCACATGATGCATTTACTGAAACATCTTCCTTTGAGGTACTCGGTGCAAAACAAGAAGGGTGACAGGTTCAGATCATCTCATTTATCATGTTTTCAGCTCATCAAATGTTTCTGACAGAAACAGACAACAGAGATGTTCAAGTGTGTGTGTGTGTGTGTGTATGTGTGTGTGTGTGTGTGCGTGTGTGTGTGTGTGTGTGTGTGTATGCGTGTGTGTGTGTGTGTGTGTAGTAGCGTTGTGACTGCGGTCCGGTAAAGAGCGAGTTTTCCTCCTCAGAGGAGCTGCAGACTTCTCCAACTCCTCCTTCAAGATAATTTTACCCAAATTGGACTGAATCTGAAACCACACACACACACACACACACACACACACACACACACACACACACACACACACACACACACACACACACACACACACACACACACACACACACACACACACACACAGATTTTAAACTTGAAAAGGACTGAGGCTCCAGCAGGGAGTCAGTCCTCATAGACTTTCATGTTAAAACTTTCCAGCAGAAATATACATGTTTACAGGCTGATAAAGATGCAGCTTTGTTATCTAGAGCTAATTTCCCCTCATCACAGCTGTAATTCACCTGTTTAAATATGATTTAAAGTTTGCACTATGAGGGAAAATAGTTCCTACATGAAATGTTTCACAGCAAAGCTTGTGTTGTATGTTTTTTTTCCATAACTGGGTCATGATATGTGTAATGAGAAGTTTCTGCTGGAAGTAAAGTGCTCTTTTCTTCCATTATACTGAATAGAAAGCACACATCTCTGCAGCTGCAAATCTAGCTAACTTGCACCAAAACAGTCTGGACAGATAAATGGCTCTGCCAAGAGGAAAAATATGTGCCTTTTATTTTGAGATGAGCTGTTAGTAGGATAAATAAGACAGACTAAAAATAGATTTAATGCACTTTCGCTGGTTTCACAGTAAAAAGGGTGTCTAGATTAGTGTCCTGGTGGGCTCCAGGGCATGCGTTTCTCTCTGGACTGCCATTATGAAGCCAGTTTTATTATTTTCTCAGTCACCCAGAAGCCAAGCAGCACTCTGCAGCTGACATGGCAGCAGTTCTCATATTTTATTTAGCATGTGGTGAGATTTTTTTAAAGCAAAAATATTCATTGGCAGCAGCTTCTCAGATGTGAGTATTTGCTGGTTGACAGTGAACTGGATATCAAAACATGCTCTGGCTCAGCCTGGACCTGCAGTCTCCCACCTTGTTAAGTTCTTGCTTTTGAAGCTTTCTGAGTCCCCACAACTCATCAACCAGCTCTCCGTCCTCCTCCTCATCTTCATCTTTCTGCTCCTTCCTCTTCCATTCCTTCTCTGCAGAGAGGAGAGGAGACACGGAAAGGAGTAAAGAGGAGAGGAAACAAGGGAACAGTGTGATGAATACCTGACAGGAAGCAGGAATAATCAGGATTTACAGCCGGACATGATTTTCAAATGAAAATCTGGAAAATCCCACTTTCCTAATCAACTCTGAATGAAGCACAAGGTCTGTTTAATTTATTACAGTGTGTGTGTGTGTGTGTGTGTGTGTGTGTGTGTGTGTGTGTGTGTGTTCTTAGGTCTTACCAATCACAGCCAGTGAGGGGGGGCAGGGCCAGTAGTCCGTCTCGATCTTGGAGGGCTGGTTCGGGTCTGGAGGCTGAGCTGCAGGGAACTTTGAAGACTCGATGATCAAATCCTCAATGTGTTTCCCCTGAGGGATGGAAGAGGACGACACATCTGCACACACACACACACACACACACACACAGACACACAGACACACAGACACACACACACACACACACACACACACACACACACACAGAGCACGTTAAAGCTGATTAAACACAATGAAATCACTCATGTGGGTTTACAGTACAGGCCTGTAGCTGGCCCACATTCAGCTCACACACTTCACCAGTTCCTAAGATTGGTGATATTTTCGTTTCCTTCAGGATTGATGTTTTTATCACAGTTTTTATATAGACTTGAGCCACTCACCTTGTTTGTAGATGGGAGGCTTCTTGTAGATGTTGGTGCCATTTTCTAAAAGCAATAAAACCACCAATTTTTATTATGCATATAATATTTGTTTGGGGTTCTTTTGGCTTGCTATGTAATGATAACTTCGTTACAGTGTAATTATTGAGTGAGGAGAGCAGGCATATTTGGATCATAGCCGGGTAACTTTATGCACTGTTATGCTGTTATGGCAATGGCAAAGGTTGTGGCCCAAAGGTCACGACACACCTGGTTCACGGCCCATATACAGTGGAAACCAGACTCACCCCGAGTCAACATTATCACTCAAAGCCAAATGTGGCCCATAAAACTCCACATCTGGACCACATTTGGGTCAAACGTTTATAGACATCTAGACTTGCTCTTTAGCATAGTGATGAATACACTCGGTTGGCAAGAAAAGGTCACTAGTTCAGTTCCAGTCAGAGACACAAATCCCCTCTGGGATTGCATCTGGAAGAGATTTCAGTGTAAAACAGATGAGACTTGGTGTGATGGGTAAACTCCAGTTCACTCTCATTGGTCACAAACCAACTAATAATAACACTGCTCTTTTCTCCTGCTAATATTGGATTATTTTACATTAATGTGGTGCTGATGATGCATTGAAGTGCATATGGGTTGATGAATTTCTGGTTGTAGCCCCTCCCACAGTGGCTTCAACATTGTGACGAGCAATTTTTGGGCGCACAGGTAGACTTTAAGCAAAATTTGAGAAGAAAAAACTCCCCTGATGGAGATACTGTTGCTAGCTGTTGGAGCTACACCTGCGTTAAGAAACGCTCTGCAGTTATGTTATTCAAAATCAGTGTTGAGTCCTGGTCAAACGAACAAATAAATGTCTTTACCTGGCCTGTGGAAGTGCTGCATGGTGCTCTTCATGATACCAGATGACTGTGTGGTGGGTGTGTTTGGTGTGTTTGGTGTATTTGGTGTTGATGGTGTGTGTGTGCTGTGTGTTCTGCTGCTCTGGATGGTGGAACCAGGTGAGGACCCTCCAGGTGATCGACTCTCCAGCCACTCCCTGGACTCCTTGGACAGATTCTGGAAATACAGAGGAACATAGACAGATGGGGGTATACTTGATGCCACTGAGTAAATGCAAAGGCTCCACAGTGACATCTAGAACCTTCTAATGAACACAAAGAGCATCCTGAGAGATCCATGGAATTTCAACAATGACCAACCCTCAAAGCAATCTGTAAGACCTCCTCAACTAATACTACTGTAATAATAATCAACTAATACTACTGTAATAATAATCACTTAATACTACTGTAATAATAATCAACTAATACTACTGTAATAATAATCACTTAATACTACTGTAATAATAATCACTTAATACTACTGTAATAATAATCAACTAATACTACTGTAATAATAATCACTTAATACTACTGTAATAATAATCACTTAATACTACTGTAATAATAATCACTTAATACTACTGTAATAATAATCACTTAATACTACTGTAATAATAATCACTTAATACTACTGTAATAATAATAACTTAATACTACTGTAATAATAATCAACTAATACTACTGTAACTTCCTGAATCCTAAGATACCTCAAATCCTAAAACACGTCTTGAACCTCTACTGAGTCCACCTCAGGTATCCATGACAGCCATTGATTTTACAACAGAACCTCTTCACTTAACTGGAACAACCGCAGTATGCTTTAATAAGGATCCCTATGACTCTTAGAAGACTGAGGTGGGACTCCTTAAGGGACCACATCAACTGCCTGACTGGAACCTCAGCAGAACTGGCATTTAAGGATGTCTGTAATCTTTGGAATGATTTGTGTGACTAAAACCACCTAAAAGAGCCCAACAGAAACTTTCAGTGCTGAGAAAATCCTACCTTTAGCATCGCCAGAAGGTTTGGCAGCCTTATATCCTTCGGGTCCCTCTAAAGAATACTCTGCAGACACCTGAGAGACCTGTGGCTCTGTGACCACTAACGCCATCAAAACAATCTACAAGACCTTAATTACAGTTAGAACCTCCTAAAATGTTCCTAAATATATTATAGGGAACCTTAGAATCTCTGCACTGTTATCAGAATGCCTGAAAATAATTATTCAACCTCCACACAATCAAACTCAGCCAACTAAAGAACGTTTGATAGCACCTCACATATCAGCAGAACCTCCTAACCTGGTGTGAACTGCCTAAGAGACCAGCACAACATACTGAATGTCCACTACAGACTCTTAAAAACCCACAGGAGTCCTTTCTTTATGACCAGTTGAAACATGTGACAGCATCACAAGAGCTACCAAAAATATGACTAGAACTACTTTGAGTACACCTTGAAGAACACCCATCTGACTGACTAATGAACCTTATAAGCCTCATAAAACTATTTTACAGCTTCTCAGCTTGAGACATATAATCCCTAAAAAGGTCCAAAGGGTTTAACTTTGAACCACCAAAAAGAAGCCTGGAACCTCCTTTGTGATCACTAGAATGTCTTGAAGGATTTTAGGAACACCTTAAGACCTTACTGTAGGTCCTTAGGACCTCCTCATTGACCAGCTTATGACCTACAGGTCCTCTGTTTAAAACATAGTCAGTGGAACATCCTAAATGACCAGAAACACATTGAAAAATGTCACCAGAACCTGATAATGGTCAGCACAGTGTGCTGCAGAAAAACAGAGCCAGAACGACCTTTATAGAAACTGGGCTGACAGAATAACAGGATGATTCACAGAAAGCGGGCAGAGATGTGTCAGTGCTCTAATAATAAACCATCACACACACTCAGACGCCCACAAAGCATCTGAGTTGGAGAGCTGCTTCTCTTTAAATGTCATAAGATCCTATATTTTCTATATTCCTACCATGACTCACTTTCTGAAATGTTTTATAGTCCATTATGAAGCTTTGACATGTGACCTTTGACCTTGTGACTAATGGCTATATAAACTGAATCTTGTTTTGTTTTCCTGCTAAAATCACTGCTGGGCTCTCAAAGTAAACAGGAAGAATGGAAACATGTAAAGAAAGAAAACATGGGCATGCTGGGGGGGGGTCTTACCTCTGGGGAAGGAGGAGGAGAGATGGAGCGAGGAGACAAGGACCTCTGGGGAGAGAAGAACAAAAATATATTAAACAAATAGTGTAATACTGTTTGCGATTTCGAAGTAACCGTGAACCAGATGCAACTTTGCAAATCCCACTTTGACCTGAAGGTGGGAGTGTTGCTCCACTCTTCCAAGGATGAACGCCAGACTCAGGGATACAGAAAAGTGTCTGTTTGGCTTCTTGTCATAGTAATATTAAAGCATTAAGTTTAATGCAGAGATTTATTTGCTTTTTATTTTGTGGAGTTTGATGACAACAGCAACCCAGATGAACATGGATCCGTGAGATACACATTAGATTTAACATTTAAAAGAAGAACCAGAAAATTGAAATGACATCCAGATTTATTTATAATAAATCCACATGTATTTCTTGTTTCTGGCTCATAATCTGTTTTTCCGTTAAACATAAATAAATGGTGGTGTTCCACAAGGCTCTTCATGAGATATTCTGATTTTAATATTTTATGCTCCCACTTGGCAACATTCTGTGTGCATTAAGTGTAACCACCAGAATTTGACTGAGATCCCTGATTACTGTGCTGGCCGATTTGTGAGCCAAATTACTTTGAGAATTCAAAACAACCAGAAAAAAGAAGCTGAAAGGAGGTGCAGCACAAATGCAGACGACAGCACAGAAAACATTCCAGAAAATCTCTTTGTCTGCTTTTACTGCTGCTTACCTAACTCTTAACCCCAACTTAAACCAATCTGCACCACAAAATGGAATCACTTACTTTATGGCAACGGGCCATGACACAACACCCAAGTACACACACACACACACACACACACACACACACACACACACACACACACACAGCCCTCATCTGTGTTTATGAGCTGCCCTCTCTCTAAGCAACAGATTGATGTCCTTGTTTACAGCCAGACACAGAG
>VOQJ01047568.1:20771-31831 GCA_015052665.1 Apistogramma diplotaenia | reverse complement strand
TGCTGTGGAAATTAACCAAAAAAAAAATCATGTTTGAGTTTTCGTTTCACTTTGTATTTTGTATCCAGGTCACCTTTGAACCATCTATAGCAGGGGTCCTCGATCCCAGTCCTCGAGGGCCGGTGTCCTGCAGGTTTTGGATGCAACCCTGCTGCAACACACCTGAATCAAATGGCTGAATCACCTCCTCAGTATGCAGTTAAGTTCTCCAGAGTCCTGCTAGTTGACTCAGGTGTGTTGAAGCAGGGTTGCATCCAAAACCTGCAGGACACCGGCCCCCGAGGACTGGGATTGAGGACCCCTGATCTATAGTTGTGGTTTCCCAGTAAAATTGCAGAAACTAGACATTGTTACCATTCAAATGAATTTATATTTATGAAAATCTAATACTGATCCCTTTTCTCATGGAAGAAGCTTGGATGTGCCCTTATTGCCTAAAGGGTTGCCACATGGTTTTGGAGGACAAGTAGAGTGCTAATTTACCAGCTAAAGATGGTTAACTCGGTTAGCACGCTGTCTCCTTAAACTGTACCAACACAGCCTCATATTAGCTAATTAGTTCTAATAGACTAATAAAGGAGTAGAACAGAACTGAAGCACAAACTTCTAGAATGATTTGTACCACATAAGCCTTAGCATTAGTCACACCATGGGTGGCTGTGGCTCAGGAGGTAGAGCAGGCCAATCTGAAGGTTGGTGGTTCGATTCTGGGCTGCGTGCCAAAGTATCCTTGGGCAAGATACTGAACCCCAAATTGCTCTCTGACACAAGCATTGGAGCGTGACCGTTAGGTAATAAGCACTTAGCTTAGTTACACATGGAAGTGTTTGTGTGAGTGTAAAATGTGTATATGCACTCTGAGTGCTCAGTCAGAGTAGAAAAGCGCTACATAAGAACTAGTTTATTTACCATTCATTAAAATCTCCCAAAAGCCATAAACACAGTGGAAAGGTCTAGAAGATTTAGAAGAAAGCTATCTGCTATATCTCCCTGTGAGTCAAAGCCACCACACAGACCAAAACAGGTTTTTCACTATTCTGTCAATAAGATTTGATGTTGTAAAGTTGGACATTTTGACATAGGAATTGACGGGCACTGAGGCACCAAGAGGAGATATGGCTTTTGCCAATATCGATCATAACCTCATCATGACCACATAGTATACTTCAATTACACTGTAAAATTCTGTTAAATCACAGATTTATTTCTTTTTTTTTTACAGTGTACTTTTAGTTGAAGCTTCAGCACACATTTCAGTTGGCAGACTTTTATTTTGAAACAACAATAAGACATTTTCTCTATCTGAATTAGGCGGGTTTAAAAAGTGACTAAATTGATGCATTTTATTATACATATAAAAGAGCAAAAAGAGGGAAAGTCCCAAACATCTGGAACAGATTTACAGAACACAGGTTAGCACAGCTCTAATAAGCTCTTGTTACCCACGAAACGTAATATATTTGTAGATAAATAATCAACATAATTTAACTTAACTACTTCAGAATTAAATAATCATCTCTCATGGAGGTTGGGGTTTGAGCCACTGCCAAATGAAGCTTTATGCACTCTCTCCTGACCGCTGACGTGATGTGTGACTTGACACTGGGTGCTAGCTGTTAATAGTTAGCTTCTATGGTAATTAAATTGGCGGCAGGCCAAATGGCAGTGACAGTGTATCATAAATTGCAGTGGCGTGAGTGGTCAACGAATGCGTGCAAGAGCAGAGTGGCATGAAGAGATGTGTGGAGGGATAAAAGGGGGGTAGATGTTTTACTGCAGGAGACCTCAGAAAATACAGCAGCATCTGGAGCGCTTGATCAACTTAGCTTTATACTGAAAGAATAACAGCTGCTAATGTGTGCTCTGTATGTGTCCTATAAGAAAATATGTCAGATGTGAATGCACAGAAAGTTTAGATATCATAATTTAACCCTTTAGAAGCACTTTGGACAATGCAGATGCTGTCACAGTGAGGAAGGAAACAAGAAACATCTTGATGACATATTACAAAAATGGAACTTTAGTTCAAAAGGAAATGAGGAGACTCATGAGTGAGAGGATGCTGGTTCAAATCCCTGGACTGGAAAAATTTGATTTCCGCCCATGGATAGACTAAAAAACCACTGGGAGTCTGAAACCATCCGGGGAAAAGGCTTCAGAGGGCCCTCAGACTGGCATGGGAAAATTGAAGTAGTGAGGAAAAAGTGCTGCCACCTGTCTCCACTCTCATTAGCACCAGTGTGGGCCCTTGAGCAAGGCCTGTAACCGACCCAGTCGCTCTCCAGGAGCTTTCTAGCTGCCGCCTGCTCTGCATGTTGTGCTGCGTACTGCATGAGTGATGGGTTAAATGCACAGACTCATTTTCACTGGGTGTATTTGTGTATGTGAGAATAAAAGTTGCTCTTCTTCTAATTGTGGACATTTTTTTGTTCCTTTGCATCACAGAGTTTTATCTTGTGTTGTGTGGATGCAAAACTGACAACGGCTTTCACGAGTATTCCTCTGGGATGTAAACAGCAGAATTGGGTCTATTTTAATGCAGTCCCTCCTGAGGGCCCAAACATCACTATTTAATGCTGCTTTTCTGTTTCATCCCATGCATTCCCTGGATTCTTGGAATATTTTAATGATGAAATCCTAAAATTCCTTCCAGTTTTACAGTGACTTACATTATTCATAAAATGGACGACAGTTTGTAATTTTTATTTCCATTTTACACAGAAATCCAACTTTTTTTTGTAAAAGTGTTTGTACCAGAAAATAATCCAATCATTTTGCAGCGAAGCCCCCAAAGCACTTCTACCAGTTTACTCTGCCCCCTTCCCCGAGGCCCCCCTCCTTCCTGGGGGTAATTGGAGCACACAGCAGCTGGCCTGCTGGCCCTGACTGACAGACAACAACAGTCCAGGCTGAGTACTGACCAAATCAAAACTCAACCGAGGAGTTCCGGTGAGCCGAACTGGAAAAGAAAACTTAGCAGGAAAGAAGTTTGATTAATTAATTCAGGATCTCTTTTTCCGGGGAAGGAAGAGTTTGTCTAAGGGGCTCACCATGAAAAGCCTGGATCTGTTCCTGCTGGCATGTTGCCTTTACAGCCTGAGCACACTGGGAGGTAAGGCTCAAACAGACACAGTATACTCATAACAAAGCAGTAGCTGTCATGAAAAATCAACATGAATAGTACATGTATAATTCCATCATGTAATAAAAATGAACACACACTAGAAACCACCAAAGCAACACCAGAGCAAAATGACGTCTTCTTATTGGAATGTTGTATAACAATATTTTAGCTGTAGATGTCGAGATAGGCGTGACATTAATACAGTTTATGTTTACTGTTTTGTTTTGGTCATGTGGCTTTAGTTTAGGAAAATAGTGTTTAACGTTCTTCCCTTTAGAAGATCGAATTCAGAAAATAACAGAATTCCCAGTAACAGACGTGTAGCACATCGTGTTGGTGTTAATTTGATGCTAAATGTATAAAGAGTGAAGAAAGACCACAGAAATGTGGTTATTAAACATCAGGATGAAACATTCAATGACTCTGTGTGGCTGTAGCTATTTGATCTGTTAACATTAGCATGCTAGCTGTTTAACCAGAGACAATATAAAAGATGCATGTAGCTATGGTGATGTCACCCACTGGTTTCTGAAGTCCCATCTTGAGACCTCCAGTTAAACATTAATACTGCTGCCATCTAGGCTGCAATAAAACGTATGTGATGAGGAGGGACTGGTTTGACTGCACATTGGTTAATTATAAGTGATTGACAACTCGTTAGCCAATGAGCATCTGGTTTCATACCACAGATAGTCCTCCATTTTGAAATAATGGTATGACCAACATTTATGAAATTTATTCAGTATGACCCAAAATAAGTGTTTACACAGTTAAAGTCAGGTGTCTATTTATCCATGACCAACATGTTGTTTTTTCTGATAAATGTAGTGTAATTACAGCAAAACATACAGTATAAAATAATACAAGGCATTGAGTTTTCTTACACTCTAATTTGAAATGTTCAATTCAGTTCAATTCAATTAAGTTTTTTTATACAGCGCCAAATCACAACAAACAGTCACCTCAAGGCACTTTTAGGTGTAAGGTAAAACCTTACAATAATTACAGAGTAAACCCAACAATCAAAACGACCACCTATGAGCAAGCACTTGGTGACAGTGGAAAGGAAAAACTCCCTTTTAACAGGAAGAAACCTCCAGCAGAACCAGGCTCAGGGAGGGGCAGTCATCTGCTGTGACCGGTTGGGGTTGAGGAGAGAGAGACAGGGAAAAAGACATGCTGCGGAAGAGAGACAGGGATTAATAATAACTAGTGATTAAATGCAGAGTGGGGTATAAACAGAGGTGAATGAAAAGTGCAGTGCATCATGGGAACCCCCCAGCAGCCTAGACCTATAGCAGCATAAGTAAGGGATGATTCAGGGTCACCTGATCCAGCCCTAACTATAAGCTTTATCATAAAGGAATGTTTTAAGCCTAATCTTAAAAGTAGAGAGGGTGTCTGTCTCCACAGAAGAGGGGCCTGAAAGCTGAAGGCTCTGCCTCCCGTTCTACCCTTAAGTATCCTAGCAACCACAAGTAGGCCAGCAGTCTGAGAGCGAAGTGCTCTACTGGGGTAATGTGGTACTATGAGGTCTTTAAGACAAGATGGGGCCTGATTATTCAAGACCTCATACTGTATGTGGGGAGAAGAGTTGTAAATGATTTTCTACTGTAGATTTACCAGGGAGCCAATGAAGAGAAGCCAATATGGGAGAAATAGCAATAAAATTAGGCTCAAACCTTGGGCCACACTGAGGCTCGACTGACAGGGTGCGTCTGACTGGTTCGATTCAGCCACAGGTCTACCTTAGGTGGGTCGCATACTATATCAGGTGTGCCACGTCTGACCAACGTTACAACAATAGATTTTAGGATTTAAAGACTTGTGTTTACAGCAGTTAAAGCAAACTAAAGAAAATATGATCAAAGACACTGCAGTCATCAAGAATCAATTTCTTCAGAGAAATCAGTAACTTCTTGTTCTCACATATTTTATTTGGGAAGTTGCCCACTGGTTGACAGTGCACTCAAACCACTCTAAGAGGGATGCAGTGTATCCTGAACTTTTCTGCAGTCAGTGACAATTTTAAACCATGTTTATCTCTACTGAGCCACTCTTCACTTAGTGAATTTTATAAGAAAACAAGAGCAGGTTCTTTTCAAGCAGACACTCATATATTCTCTCCATAAATGATATAAACAAAACAGGTCAGTTCAATTCAATTTTATCTATATAGCACCAAATCACAACAACACTCTCCTCCAGGCACGTAAGTAAAGACCTTACAATAGTTCTAACAGGTTACATGTCCATCTGGCATTTTACTTTTACCTAATGCTTTAGTCAGTACCAAGTCATCTGACCTGGGTAGAGGTAAAAAATGCAAAATTTTAGCCTTCAACAGTCACCTCCCGTTCCATCAGCAACCATGCTTCCATGTGCCTAGCTAATGGGGTGCCTTGCTGGGTGATCGTCATCATTTATTCCTGTCAGGTCAGATCCTGCTGGGGCCACAGCGATGCCAGACGTGATGAATGCTGCGTCACAAGAGCTGCTGATTATAAATGCTTCTAACCTTACAACACCAAAGGAGGAAAATGTTGCAAGTAAATCAGAGATTATGCATGAAAACGCAATGGAAGGTTTACAGATATGCACACCTGCAGTGAAACATCTACTGTTGCCATTGTTACAAAAATAGGACCTTTGAACCATTTTTGAAAGACATGCCTTTTACTTATTATTATTAGTCGAGAAAATAATGTGGGAATGCACTGCTCACAGCTCACTGGCATAGGTGTGGTTACAAATATGGACTGATCATCAAATCCGTCATCAGGCTCAGCACTTTCTTTACCACGACTTTTGCAGCATAATCGGAGGGATTTCTTTGTAGAAATGAAGGACTTCAGTTTGAAGCATGACATCACAACTAACCTCTGTCAATGTGTATTTTAGGTGCCACTGATTCAGAACACGCTCTGATGCAGCGCCTCTTTTCGAAGTACAACCTGAAGGTCCGACCAGCACGTACTCCTGAAGAAAGGGTGGTGGTTCGAGTGGGTATGGTCCTCTCATCCTTCGTTGGACTGGTGAGGCACACAACCTCAACACAAAAACAGAGTAAACAGCAGGCTGTGATATTTTTTTAGATTACAAAAACAGTTGAAGGATACTGATGATGTGTTTATATCACTCATCAAAATTACAGTACAGTTGAACGCACTGTTTCCTTCAAAGAAAATGCTGAGTCAAACAAATTGTTCTTCATATAAAGCCAAAAAAGACACCTAATTATAAATGGAATAATTAATGGAATAAATAATAAAAGCACATATAATGTATTAAAGGTGAAATTTTTGTTGTTTTTCAGTTGAAAATCATTTCAAGGCAGAAATAATGTCACTGATACCTATTTTTCACCAATGTTGAGATGTAGCCAGTTCTCATCTGCCCCTTGTAAGAGCCCAAAACTGAACAGAAACTAGCATCATGTAACAGAAGTTTAAATTGTATAATGCTGATTTCTATCATCAAAATGTTCACCATTAGCTGACAGTGATCATTGGTGGCTGAATTGTTGATTACCTTTCCTTTGAGTTGGCAGCAACACT
Source organism: Apistogramma diplotaenia (assembly GCA_015052665.1). NCBI lineage: Eukaryota > Metazoa > Chordata > Actinopteri > Cichliformes > Cichlidae > Apistogramma > Apistogramma diplotaenia. The sequence goes on along the minus strand of VOQJ01047568.1, from coordinate 25,150 downwards.
ATGACGAGTAAGAGTCTGAGACTTTAGAAAAGTATAAAATCTAACAAATTGACTGTAAATGAATAATTCTGCTCAGGTCTTCATGGTTGGGGGCATTTTAAATAAAAGTTCACTTGAATTCACAAGCTCTATCACTTTAAGGTTCATAAGATAAGGTAAAGACCCCACGGGATTCGGGAGAAAATCTCACTAAACTCCCACACTTGGCGACAGTGGGAAGGAAAAACTCCCCTTTAACTGGAAGAAACCTCCAGAAGAACCAGGCTCAGGGAGGGGCAACCATCTGGCCTGACCAGTTGGATGGTGAGAGTAAGGGAAGAGAAAAAAAAACCAGAGCATAGAGATAAACGACAAAACAAAACTATGGAAGAGGGAAGACAAAAGTTAATGACATGCAGTAGTCGAGTAAAGAATTAGAGTTCAGTGAATCATCGAAAGCCCCCCAGCGGCCTGAACCTATCGCAGCATAATTAAAGTATGGTCAGGGTTACCTGATCCACCCTTAACTCTAAGCTTTATCAAAAGTTAAAGTTTGAAGCCTAATCTTAATAGTGAGGGTGTCGGTCTCCTGAAGAAGGGACTGAAAGCTTCCACAAGGAAGCCTGAAAAGAATAAACAGAATAAACAGTGGTATGGTATGATGAGTCTTTAAGATATGATGGGATGTGATTATTCAAGGCCTTGTATGTCAGGAGAAGAATTTTGAATTTAATTCTGGATTTAATAGAGAACCAATAAAAAGATGGTAATAGTATACATATATCTGCAGTGTTCTGGGTCAACTAAAGGCTTTTCAGAGAGCTTGTAGAACAGCCTGGTGATGAGGAATTATAATATTCCAGCCTAGAAGTAACAAATACTGTATGTAGAAATGGTTTCTTTTATCAACATATAATTGCTAAAACTAGAAACATCCTGTCTCAGAGTGATGCTGAAAAATGTCTTTAATGTGTGCACTGAAGGATATATCCTGGTCAAAAATGACTCCAAGATTCCTAACACTGTAATTAGATATTTATTTAGTCTCTTTCTCAATCAATACCTCAATAATAACCTCAATACTTCCACCAAACCATCAGTCTATTAGATCCCATTCCTACAAGACTGCTCAATGAAGTCCTACTATTAATTAATGCTTTAATCTTAAATATGATCAGCCTGGCTCTCTTAATGGACTATGCACCACCGGTTTTTAAAGAGGCAGCAATTAAACCATTACTTAAAACATCATCACTTGACGCAGCTGTCTTAGCTAATTATAGGCCAACCTTCAACCTTCCTTTTTTCTAAAAAATTATTGAATGAGTTTCTATAAAAACAGCTGTAAAACGGATCATCTGTAGATGAATGGTTTATTTGAAGAGTTTCAGTCAAGTTTCAGAATTTCTCACAGCTCTGAAACAGCATTAGGGAAGGTTTCAATTCCTGTACTGTAGGTATTAAAGGTACTGTGCTGCAGTGGTTTGGTCATTTCTATTTAATAGGCTCCAGTCCGGCTAAGGAATGAATTGCTGTCCCAGTGGAGTGGTTCAAGTATCTCGGGGTGTTATTCACAAGTGAATGGAATGGGAGCTCAACAGATTGGTGCTGCATCTGCAGTGAGGTGGACGCTGCACCGGTCTATCGTGGTAAAGAGGGAGCTGAGCGTAAAAGCGATTGATCGATGTCCCTGCCCTCACCTATGGTCATGAGCTCTGGGTAGTGACTGAAAGAATGAGATCACGAATGCAAGTGACCGAAATGAACTTCCTCCGAAGGGCAGCTGGCCTCAGAGGTAGGGTGAGGAAAGCAGCCATTTGTATCGAAAAGGAGCCCGTTGAGGTGGTTCGGGCATCTGAACAGCGGCAGATGACTGCCCCTCCCTGAGCCTGGTTCTGCTGGAGGTTTCTTCCTGTTAAAAGGGAGTTTTTTTCCTTCCCACTGTTGCCAAGTGCTTGCTCATAGGGGGTCGTTTTGACTGTTGGGTTTTCTCTGTAATTATTGTAAGGTCTTTACCTTATAATAAAAAGCACCTTGAGGCGACTGTTTCTTGTGATTTGGCGCTGTATAAATAAAATTGAATTGAACTGAGTCAGGATGCCTCCTGGGCACCTCTTGGGTGAGGTTCTCTGGGCATGTCCTACTGGGAGGCTGCCTCAGGCAGACCCAGGACACGGCGGAGAGATTATGTCTCTTGGCTGACCTGGGAACACCTTGGGGTCCCTCCGAATGAGCTGGTGGAGGTGGCTGCGGAGAGGTAGGTCTGGGCTTCTCTGCTTAGGTTGCTTTGAATGCATCCCAGTGCCATCTGTGTTTGATTTCATTACCAGATGACAAAAACAAGATCTTCTGAAGTTCAGTGAAATGAAGAACTCTCTTTTTATTCATCTGTGCTGGGAAAGTGTTTTAGCAACATACACTGACGGGGATACCGCCTGTGTGACTGCAAGTTAGTACATACATGGTCACTTTATGTGTTTCTCAGTTTCCCTTTTGATTTCTTCTCTATAGCAATTGAAAACCAGCACACATACTGCATCCACACAGTGTCTCGAGAGAGCACACTTCTCATGCCTCCATTCAAGGTCACTCTGTCTCTGTCAGAGAGAGAGGAAGTCACATGGGACCTTTTAAGCTCTTGACTGGAAGTATCTTGAAAACTGACCCCCCTGGATACTTAGTCTGATGAGAACTAGTCATCAGGGCACCTGCAGAGATATTATTAACATTGGGCTTGGCAGATGCTTATAGGTAGGCAGATATGTGAGGTAATAAGATGTATCTGTGTGGGTAAGACTGTCCAATGTCTGCTGCCCCCACTCCCTCTTCTCCTTTGGTCCCAGCTGTCCCAGTTGGTGTTTTAAATAGCAGGCTGGGACTGCAGAAGCTTAGTCAGAGTGTATGACTTGACCTTCCCACCATGAGCGCAATAATCCCACAATGCAATGCATCACGTTTTTGTACATGCAAAAATGCCACTCATGCAGCAAATGCCCCCATGGCTCTCTCTCTCGTTAAAGAGTTGTTCAGAAACTAAACGAGTCCTCCTGCTTTTACTGCCCGTGCTGATGTTCTGGTGGTCGCAGCCCATACATTAAAAATCCCTCTGCAATAATGTCAAATTAATGTCAAATTAAGCAAAGATATCTGCCATTACTGAAACATATCCTGTTTTTATTTCAGAATATGAAAAATGAAGAAATGAGCACCACCGTTTTCATGAATCTGGTAAGTCTGTTTGCATGCCTGCTCCTCATACATGCAAATGAAAGTAATCGTTAAGCCTATAGACTGAATTATCCGACAGCTTTCTGAGTGTACTCTAACTGAAAAACTATTTCACATCATACTGAGGAGCTCATCTATGACTCCTTCTCCAGTGGCAATATGTTTATTAACATAGGGCCTCATCCTTCGAGTACAACTCAGTGCCAGTGCACACTGTGCATATAATCAGCAGAACAGTTGGAGTAGTCATAATAGCAGGCGAAATGAAAAAAATATGCAAATTGAGTTTTGTTATGCAAGGACAACTGCACAGTGAAGCCATCTCTGTGGAATCTAATCACAGGAGTGGAAAAATGAAAGATAAACTGATACAACGACAAACTGGTTGCATTTGCAAATGTAAACTTTCTGCTTGCTGTCATTTTCTCCTTCTTAGTCTTTAATCCCTCCTCTTTTCATGCACTTGTGGATATTTACATATAGAAATGTACTTTTTTTGAAAAATGCTCAAACAGGAATGGACAGATTATCGGCTGTCGTGGAACGCGAAGGAGAATAATGGGATTCAGGTGCTGCGAGTCCCCGCTGGGAAGGTTTGGCTCCCTGACATTGTCCTGATCAATAAGTAAGCATGAACACTGCAACTCGCATCGGTATTAATGAAACAATATCAAAGACATCTCTTTGCTGTCAGTAGGTTCTGATGGAGAGTTTGTAACTTCCTGCAATCAGAAATGTCTCATCCTTGTGTGAAATACACAAGAAGAACAAGACATCTCTATAAAGCTGTTATTTTCATACCAAACCCATATCTATCATAGTACATTTTTTATGAAATTGGACAAATTGCACATGCACAGCTTGCAGCTGCAGCTACTGGAGACTTCACGAAGAAGCAGGTAAATTATGGCAGTGCTCGTGTGCATTGGCAAAACTATATGTCACAGGCTTAAATTAAAGATTTAGATACTTAGAACAGCAAGTTTAGTCTTTTTCCTACATTGGCACATGCATACACGCGCCCATTAACACCACTGTAAATATCCCCACCGCTCCATTCATCAACACTTTATAGGCAATTAAGCAGCATGGCTCCCCTAATAACTGAGCTGAAAGCACTGCTCAGCTACTTCAGCTTGTGAGGCGTTCATTTAGAACCGCGCAGATACACA
>VOQJ01047565.1:13221-30317 GCA_015052665.1 Apistogramma diplotaenia | reverse complement strand
ACTCTCCAGTCTCTCTTCTGGTCCATATTTGGGCTGTTAAATTTGTACGTCACCAACGTGAGGGCCCGGCACGAGTTCACGGAGTTCGTCGGGGCGACCATGTTCGGGACGTACAACGTCATCTCTCTGGTGGTTCTGCTCAACATGCTGATTGCCATGATGAACAACTCCTACCAACTCATTGCTGTGAGTTAAAACTTGAGAGAGTGCTGAAAGGATTAGTGAGTCTACATAAGTTTATCTTAAGTCAATTGTCCAGTGTGAGAAGCTTATCTTCTTTTAAGGTTCTGGTGTTTTTTTGGTTTTAATCAGGATATAACTAATGTACATGGCAACAATTAATCTCCAGAACTCGAGGTCATCTCTTTAAATGACTTGTTCAGTCAAATCAACCATCCAGGAGGACATTTTATGTCTGATAATAGTCTCAAAAATGCTTCTGAAGCTCATCAAAAATATTATTTAAATAAATTAATGTTGCAGGAAAATTCTGAAAAAACGACAATTGCATGCTATGGTGTGTACTACTCCCTCCAAAGAGCAGCACAAACTGGCTCTAATCTAATATTTTCAAATAAAGGAAAAGAATTGTGATTTCCTGGCACATAACTTAAAAAGGGAAACATGCAGTGGAGTCTCAGTTGAGAACCAGACACCTCGCGGGTCCTCTCACTCATTCAGTGATACAGGGAGCAGTACACACTGTAGTGGGAATTTTGTTTATTGTTCAGTTTTTTGGTCAAGGAACAGCCTATATTGCTTGGAGCTAAAAAGTTTAAAAGTAAGGACAGTTTTTAACTGTAATCATCCCACAGGCTAAAGCTCCAAGCACTCAACCATTCATGCTTCTTTGATAGAAGCATGAAATTAGAAGTGGTTTACACATTTTCCCAACAAAGAGATGCCCTGATCAGTTCTGAAAGGAGGCACAAAAGCTTTTCATCAGGAAGATCAGGAACATCTGGTGTAAAAATTTGCTAAATTAAACATGGGGAGCTACCCTTGTGAATAAAATAACCGCTGAAAGTAACTTAATAAGCTTGTGCTTCTAGAAGTTGTAGTCCTACGGTATTTCCGCAGTGTTACCGGGACATCTCCCATAATTTGCCCTTTTTTAAGTAAGACTCAGTCCAAAGGGATTAAGGCTTTTAGCATTCAGACTTTTTAGACTTCAGATGTTAAATATTTTAGTCCGTCTCCTTTGTCTGGGTTCAGTGGATGCATTTGTGCTCCTGCACTTAGAGTAATTCTAAGATCTCAATAGTCTGTTGTTGTTACATGATCTTGTAGATTCAGGTTCCTCCTTCTCATCCTGCAGGACCATGCTGACATCGAGTGGAAGTTTGCACGCACCAAGCTGTGGATGAGTTACTTTGACGAGGGCGGCACGCTGCCCCCTCCATTTAACATCATCCCAAGCCCCAAGTCCTTCTGGTACCTCCTCATGTGGCTCCACAACAAGCTGTGCAGGAGAGGCCAGCCACCCGGGGAGGAGACACACAAATGTGAAAACCTCCGGGAGTTCACGGTAAGTAGACACTCACAGTATGCGCCCATTTGGTCTGTGTTTACAATATTGTTGTTGAGTTATGGTATTGTAAATCAGTAAAGAAGTTACTAAAGTCAAAAATACACTTGGCAGAGTTTCACAACCTTGTTTATACCTAGATTTAATTTCTTGCTTATATTCTTGTGGTACAAAATAGTTTTTAATGAATTCAAAAGGCTACTAGATAGAAATAAACAAAATGAGACCGCAACAACCCACAAAAATCTGCTACCGAGACAGAATTTCTAAAACAGATCCAAAAAGAAACAAAAGCAAACGTATAATAAACATACATTTCATATTTTTCTGCATATATTGCCAAAAGAACTAATTTGTGCACCAATAGGTCCTTCCTTTTGCCACGCTCCATTTCTCCCCAGGTTTCACGAAATGCAGCCTGCATGTTTTGACACAATTCTGCTTAAAAATGTTGAGGTAGTTGTAATTATTCACTTGTTTTCTTGCAAAAGTGAAATACAAAATATTTGATTGACAGGACAGAATATTTGCATTAGGGCACACTTAGGGTTTTCTTTGTCTTTCATGCTTGAGTCGTCCTTGTTACGCTTCCTGCACTCCAGTCCCAGAGAGCAATGCAACTTAGTCTGTTTGTCTTGGGAACAAATGAAGGTGAATTTTGAATTTGACTGTTGGTGACAGAACAAAATGCAGCAGCCAGGATCAAAACTGCTAACACTGCAGCTATGGGACACTCAGTCTGATCTACAAGTAACTCTGGTGTCCTACTTCTGCTTAAGAACTGCAGCTGCAGCCAAAACTACCAATTAATGCGTGAGCTGATCTGCTCTTGTTGCTCTATGTGCCAGTAATGCAGATCAACTGTGCTGGACTGACAGTCAAGTTAACAAGTCACAAAAGAATTCACATGTGATGTGCATGTAAACGCGTCTAAGCCTTTCTGTGTGGAGTTGGCATGTTCTTCCTGTTTGTGCATGGCTTCTCTTCTTCACACCACACAACAGCAGAGCTGCTCGGCTGCCTTGCTATTATATAGGAGTATAATCAGAATACCACCAGTTGAGTCGTCTCCTATTGCAAAGAGACGTATGGTGTATGAGTTGTGCTCATCTGCACAGACTGACTCAGATCGATCACAAAGTCTTAACAATCTGACTCGTTCATAAATTAAATGGCAATTAATTGCAAACCTCCACCAGTCTGAGAGTGATTGCAGTCAGGCTGAGTCGGACGGCGACTGCCCCTGCGCGTTGCTCCCTGTGCCGCTGCCTTGCAGTTGAATGTGGTTGGTCGCCTCAACTACCTGCAGTCAGTTTCAGACAGCAAAAAGCTAAATAAAAAACTGTGCAATCGCCTGGCAACAGCCAATCTTTCCCGGTCCTATTTTTACTTTGCTGCAACTGAGCCATTAAAGGAACAAGAACATGTGCTTTGAATACTTTACATAAAATTATAATATTTCTATACATTTCCATTAGATGAGAAAGAATGAAAAGCTGCTGCTTGTGAACAGTTTATTAAAAAACTATTTTTAAAACATTGTATTTTAGAATATTGTTTTACCTAAATTGAGTTCATATTATTGCCAGTTTGTTTTTATAACCAACTTATCAATTTCTTTAAACTTCGCTATAATATACTGTTTGGTCCTGATGCTGAGTTTTCAGACATCATAGCACAGATGAGCACCATCAGCCCACACAGAAAAGCAGCACAGACTTGATGTCTTTACTATAACTAGATAACAAGACTTAACAAACCGGTTAAATGAAGAGATTTTTATTACAATTCTGATGATTTGGTTTGATAAGCACTGACACTGGAATAGAAGCAGTTGCCATAAAACAGCACAGTTACTGCAATAAATGAGCAGGGAGGACGAGGAGGATGAAGGACTAGTCAGCGGAGGTTCATTTTGAGATTAAACCATGCAGACCCAAATTATCTGCAGTAAATGTGGCTTTTATAACCTCTGGGCAGTCGCCCACCTGATCAAAGCAGAAGGACTCGATCTGCTCGCAGCGAGAGTGGATTAGAGAGGAAAAGAAAGCAGTGAACAAAGGAAAAAAGATACAATCACAGAGCACGTGGACGGACATCAGCTGCATATCTATAATCACAGAAGAAACATCGGCAGATAAACACGTCCTGAAAAACACATTTAACAGCCCAGTCAGCTGGAGCGAGACGGCGAGCGCACGGCGCAGAGTGATGATACACACACACACACACACACAGAGTGCAGCTGGCATGTTCACCTCAACTGAAGTCAGCTGAGTTATATAAGCCAACCAGCCCACATAGGTTCACAGAGATACACAGCACTGCAGAGATCTGATCAAGGGAGAGAACCAATGTGTGTGTGCGTGTGTGTGTACATGCATGCATGCGTGTGTGTGTGTGTGTTGAGAGTAAACACAAAAACAGCATGAGATATGGAAAATAATGATTGCTCTGAAACAGGGAGGGGGGTGAATGCAGGTTTTTGTGTGTTGCTTTTTGCGTTAGCAGCAAGCAGGGAGAGAAGGAGGGAGACAGTTTCGAAGTGGGTCAAGTTAGATGAGTGTGAAACATGACGAAGGTGAAGCAGAGACAGAGAGGCGAAACGCCCATCATCGGGCCAACGTGAAAATAAAACTAAAATGCAAAGCCGTGATACAAAAAGGAAGGAGAGTCTTTAGTCGTCTCGACACAAATGAAACATTGAGTTACAGTTGACGCAAAGCAACGATCTCTAGAGGGTGGGGTCCACCACACCAGGCAAGACCCCAGGTGCAGTCTGTGCAGAGATGCCCCTGAGACAACCCAGCACATAACAGCAGGGTGGAAAATGCTAGCAGGCAGGGCATATATGGAGCGCCATAACCAAGTGGCTGGCAATAGTATACAGGAACATCTGTGCTGAGTATGACCTGGAAGTCCTGAGGTCAAAGTGGGATACGCCCCCAAAGGTGGCTGAGAATAACAGAGCTAAGATCCTGTGGGACTTCCAGTCCAGAGAAACTTGTGATGGTGAACCAACCGGACATCGTAGTGGTGGACAAACAAGGGAAGAAGGTCGTAGTGATAGACGCTGCAAGTGATGACAACATCAAGAAGAAGGAACATGATAAATACCAAGGGCTCAGAGAAGAGCTGGAAAGGATGTGGAAGATGAAGGTAACAGTGGTCCCCGTGGCAATCGCAACACTCGGGGCAGTGACCCCCAAACTGGGACAGCGGCTCCAGCAGATTCCTGGAACAACATCTGAGATCTCTGTTTAGAAGCAAAAATATTTTAGCAGTTGTTTATAAGTCATTTATTGAGTCAATTCTCACTTAAAACATCATGTCAAGCAGTTAGATGGAAAGTCGGTGTCATCATACACGACTCTTCACACCCACTGCACAGCTCGAGTCTACTCGAGTCCCTGCAGCCAGTACTAATATCATTAGGAACTCATTTATTCAATCATTCATTATTAATAACTCATAATGAAGCGTCTCTGTAATACCTGTTCAAATGTTCCGATCTTGCTGTGTGGTGTATATGGTGTTTAATGTTGTTTTACTGTATATGTGGTGAGAGCCACGTTTAAGAAAAAAATCCAACTGCTTTGCAATGGACAATAAAGTTTTCTGACTCTGAATCTAAAGAGCAACAGCTAAGACGCTGCACAGGACCCTCAAGCTCTGGTAGAGGACAAAGACCGCCCGAAGGAGCGAGCTGGGATTTCTTATTTTTCTTTTTAATAAATGAGAGCGAACCGTTTCAGGTGAAGAAAAATGATGAACTGTAATTCATTACTCAGCACCTCTCCAGAATGAAAGATTCGGGTTATAAAATCTTATTTTCTCTGCCAAAAAGCAATTTGTTATATGAACATGTTTGTTTCAGTTTGTTGCTGGAAGAGATATTAAGACTGAAATGTCAGGAAAAATGAGAGCAGAGCGGATGCAGAGGAACCCAGCCTTCTGAAAATTACATTCCCATACAGCTAAACTGCATTATCAGAGTGTTGGTTTGCTGCATTTGTAACCATTATACAACTTTGCCATTTACAATCTTGTTTTGCCTCATTTTCTCGTTTTCAATAGATAATCTTTTTGGCAGCAGGCCTCATCACCCTGATAATGATCTTTATATACAAACATGAATACCCACAGCATATTTGTGGTGTCTGTTTGTGGCCCAGTCACATTTAAACAGGCTTGAATAGCACATAGGTAAAGAGTCTATTTGGAGAACAAATGAGGGGACGCGTTAGCCGGTCGCTAACCTCGATTTTCCAGTTTTCATTCTGTGATGATGCAGCTAAATGAACTCGTTGCAGTTTACCTGTATTTGAAACAGTGACGGTCTTGGCCCAGATATTCTCTGGTTACGCAGAGAAGTACGTGAGGTGGTGCAGGACAATGGTGAGGTGTGTGGTATGACTGGCAGATGGGTTCAAGGTGGAGGTGGGATGCTATCAGGGGTGGTCCCTGAGCCCCTTCTTCTTTGGAGTGGTGATTGACGGGCTGATAGATGAGGTCAGGCAGGAGTCTCTGTGTACAATTATGTTTGCAGATGATGTTGTGATTTGTAGTGAGAGTAGAGAGCAGGTGGAAGAGAGCCTGCAGAGGTGGAGCTATCCTCTGGAGAGAAGAGGAGTAAAGTCACTAGAAGCAAGACAATGTACATGTGAGTGAATGAGAGGGAGGCAGGTGTAACAGGGAAGCTGCAAGGAGTAGAGGCAGTTTAAATACCAGGGGACAATAATCCCAAACAGTGCAGAAGAGGGGTGAAGAAGACAGTACAGGCGGGATGGGATGGATGGAGATGAAAAGACAGGTTTGGACATGTGAGCAGGAGGGATAGTGGATATTTGGGATGCTGAATATGAAGCCGCCGGGCAGGAGGAAAAGAGGAAGGAGGTTCCTGGATATAGAGGAGGAGGACATGCAGAGGGTTTGTGTGACAGAGGAGAATGCTTGCGATAAGGTGATCATCTGCTGTGGAGACCCATAAAGGGACTAGTTAATAGAAGAAGAATCAAAAAAATACTGCAAAACTATTTTAAAAATGGTCCTTGCTTATGCAGAGAGGGTTCGTTCCCTCAAATAAGAGAATGTACAGTTTGTTTTATAAGGGAGTGTATTTTTTTTTTGGAGATAGTTGAAGATAACAATAAAAGAACATGTTGCTAAATGTGGAAAAATCACATTTAACACAACTTTTCTTCTCTTTGCAGGAGCGTCATGCCGACAGTCTGAGGCAGAATCAGCACTACCAGGTGTGTAGTTCCTGCACAGCTGTGTCTTGGTCTTTACAGTCTATATGTGTAGGGGTGTTTTTGTTCCCGCACGCAGCTTTTCCAGCAAACCCACAACATTCAAGTTACTTCTCAGTCTTGCTGTTATCTTCATATTTAACACAGCAGATGTTATTTTCTATATACAATCTAAAATCAGTTTTGGGCTTATTGTGCTATCAGTGGCAAATTGGACGAGGGGATATTAAACCAAAGTTGCACTTTACGTTTTATGAATACTGAATAACCCCGTGGCTGAAATCTGTTGGTTATAACCCAGGGAAGATATGGAGGAACACCGTATCGGCCCTCTGTTAAGTCTTTGCTGCATCTTATCGCAGTGATGCAGAAGTGCACTCCTGAAATGTGTCCATACCCAATGACCTTTAAAAGATGATTTTGGTTCATTTGAACTTTTGCGGCTTTGCACTTTCCAATGTTGCATCCAAAAGCAGAATCTTCCTCCCTCTCGCCCAATAGAGGTTCCTTTGTACAGTCTGTGGATGCACCTTGTTGGGTATTTGAGGCTCTCATCCAAATGTGGCCACATCTGGCTCCAAAAAAGACAAAGTATTGGCTGCCATAATGTAAATTTCAAGGCTTCAACATGTGAAAACCAATGAGTGTGGTTCTATAGTCTATGACTGAAGGGCACTCGGAGTAAAGACCTGATTGTGTAAATCCCAATGCTCTGAAATGTCTTCCCTGTCTGTCTTTTCAGTCTCATGTGACACAACTTTATGTAACTGATTTTCAAGAGATTTTTCTGTTGAAGATCTCCTTGGCCTTAAAAAAAATCATCGGAGAAAAAAAAGACCCTGTATAGTCTGCGTTTTACCAGCAGCAAGCTCATGTGCTTTTTATCTTTGAGAGCAAAAGCAGTTAGAATTGATTGTTGCGAGTCCAAGTGAATTTGTGTTTTGAGTTTTGTTCTACTTTAAGTTAAAAAGACAGCGAGCACCTTTTTCAGTAAAGGAAACCGTGTATTGTTCCTGGCGGCTGCAGCCCTCGTTTTGATGTCCAGCTTCAGGGCGATTTTTTTCAGTATTAGTAGAGCAAATCAACCAAGACTGAGCTCTTGTATTTTGACACCTCAGCACTGGCAGTGACTACAAACACAGGAACGCCAGTACTTTGTATTTGGCAGTGCTGATTGTTATTTTGATATCTGTCCATGTTTTTAAGGTTTGCTGCAGGAATCTGTCCTGCATTTTAACAAGAGTGTGTGGTGTGTCTTGGCAGAGGCAGAGAGTGACAGCATGCCAGACCGTCCTGTTTGGCAGGCACAGGTGTTGACTGTGGGAGGATGCAGTGTGTTACTGTGTGTGTGTGTGTACTGTTGCAGTGTGTCAGGGTTTGAATTACCACCCACTGAGCACCAAATGCTTGTGAAATTTGTCTTTGGTCTGTAAATCAATGAGGGTGACCCGCCTCATTGGCTGATTACTTAATGACACAATAACATTTAAATTCCTACACAGGGTTGTGCTGCATCGCAATGTTCTCGCAGGTTAGACACTAAACAATGATATAATATGTGAATGAATGAAGCATCCACGGATTTACATTACAGATTAATATAAGTCAGTGTATAATGAAGATCAATTTAGCCACTATGACGCCCACAAGTTTGTGAAGTTTCACTTTGTAGCCACAACTTTAGCATGAATGTTTTTTGAGTAGGAGCACTTCCTTGATTTGGAAGTGATTTGAAGTGATCTTTAGAAAAGATAAACATAAGCATTAAAGTCCAAGAACTACAAGACACTCTTTTTTTTTTTTTTAAATCCTACTTTAGCATTTTAGCTGCTGCCATGTTGTTTTTTATCACACTTACCAAGGACTTTGTTGGTTACACCTTGCTTGTACTGGGTTATACAGACGTAATTCAAACATTCCTCAGAGATTTCGGTCCCTGTTGACATGGCAACATCGCACAGTTGCTGCATATTTGTCAGCTGCACATCCATGATGCCAATCTCAGTTCCACCACATCCCAATGGTGCTCTGTTGGGTTGTGATCTGGTGACTGTGGATGTTATTTGAGTACAGTGAACTCACTGTCGTGTTCAAAAAACCAGTTTGAGGTGATTTGAGCTTTGAGACATGGCCTGTTATCCTGCTGGAAGCAGCAGTTGGAAGATGGGTACACTGAGGTGTTTAAATGATGCTCAAGGGGCGTCCAAAGTATGCCACGTAAATATCCCCCACACCATTATCCCCCCATCAGCCCAAACTGTGGACATAAGGCAGGGTGGATGCTTTAATGTTGTTAATACCAAATTATGACCCTACCATCCAAATTCCAGCGCAGAAATCGATTTGTCAGATAAGGCAACATTTTTCTAATTTTCTGTTGTCCAGTTTTGGTGAGCTGTAGCCTTTGCTAACAGGAGTAATGCTAGCAATAAAATTATGGTAATTGTCTCCAACAGGAAGTGATCCGGAACCTGGTGAAGAGGTATGTGGCAGCAATGATACGCAGTGCCAAGACAGACGAAGGACTGACAGAGGAAAACTTTAAGGTGGGTGACCTAAATGAGCAGTTGTCATTGCAATGTGTTACATAGATCCTGATAACTGTGTGAAGAAAGAAGCAAGTAATCAGAATAAAGAAGGAACATTCCTCATGTTCTGTTAATGAGGGGTATAAAATACATCTTTCTGTAGGTTTGCACCAAATCTGTAGCTGGCTGCTCTACAGATCAGTCTGCAGAAACATCAAGGGCACAGTGACTCTGCGTTTCATCTCTACAGAGATTTATCAGCAGATTACAAGATTTTTAATAACCACCTGCCTATTCTACGCTCTTTCTCCCACCCAAAATCTACAGCTCTCATCAATACCAGCCGTTAAGTCAATAATCCTTGAGGAGAGCTTCTTTGCCTTTCCCAAAACCTTCTGAGCCATAAATTATTCTGAGCTGTTTTACCTCCTGAGTCTGTTTCATATGAAGCCCTTGGAGCCCGGCCTGGGCTTTGAAGTGGAAAGTTCCTTTGGGTTTTTCAGTGCAAAAACAACATCAGGTGCACTGGATCACTGTAACACACCCGAGTGTGTTTGTGTACTTGTGTGTGCAGTAATGTAAAAGATGGCGAGTCACAAATCTATGTTTGTGTGCTAAAAATGCGTAGCTAAGATCCGGTGCATGCTGAAGTCAGTCACAGGGTTTTACTCTCCTCCGTGAAGCATTTGGATCCCATATGGTGAGACAGACAAAAGGAGTTGAAGTATTTTTAATCGAGTTATTTGGGTTTTGTTGTTCTCCGTAAGCGCTGAGTTACAGTAAACACAGTGTATGTTTATGCAGGCATTTATGGTAATTTTCTGTAAAAGCTACAGGCTAAATTCAAGTCGTATGTGATCTGAATGGAAATGAACATCAGCCTCCTCCTTAAGACGCTTCAGAGTTAAGCAACACACTGAGAATCATCCTGTAGTTGTATTTATTTCTAACCCAGAGAAGAAGAAGCTAAAAGGAGAGAGGATTCTTTCCCATCAGTGCTTATCCATTTCTATACAGTAACTGATTTAAATTTTATTTAAATGTTAAAGTATCAAATTTGTACATTGTAATGATATCTGAGTCATTGATTGAGTGAGAATGTTCTTGGGTTTGTTTGTTTTTTACTGTTCTCTACCAGTTTTTACATTGAGGTCAATGTTCTGGCACAAGGAATATCTTTCTTTTATACTGTGAAAAAATGGTTACAAGACTACAAGGCTTTCAAGATATAGAATCCCATTTTCAAAAGGGTCCTACAAGTAATTTTTTTAAGGATATTGCATAATGTGTTTCTAAAGATTTTTAAAAGAAACGAAAATAAACACGATGATGTGTTCAGGGCTCTCAAGGTCCTTTGGAAGTATGGAGATTAAATGATGTTGGAATCTCGCAGATGTTCTTGGTTGCCTTCTGAGTAATGCAAGAACAAAGATTTTAAATGTTTGACCTATTAAAGATGGCAAAGAAGAATAGTATATCAACCTCTTCTGCATCCGTTTTGAGTGTATATATATCTTTCTTTACTCAGAGTTACAGTAGTTGCTCCATTGATGTAGCATTATATTTTGCTAGCAGAGAGAAACAATGGATAGTTTGTAGTAGTACCAATACCACCACTACTTCTTTACATTCAACAACACTTTGGTTAGGGATCTGGGTAGTACTAGTCGAAAAGTTGAGTGCGGAATGATGTCCACTTCTCAGCTTTGATGGTCACCATTTCGGACTATCAAATAATTTTCCAGGAGGATGCTGTGTCATTAGTACAGTGTAATATCAATGCTATGTAGCAAACAACCATTTTGTCCAGGCACTGACATAATTATTTGTTACATTATCGTCTTCAGTGTGTTACATGTATTTAGTATACTGTTTAAAAGAGTTGTCACAACCCCCTACGTTTCTGGTATTTTAAGTTTCTAGATATATTTATTGCATTTTTCTGATTTACTTTTTTGTTGCTTTATTGTTATGTAATTGCGATCAACCCGACTGACAATAAATGTTTGCTTCTAGTCATTTTCCCTCGACCCAGCTCAGTCTCAGTCCGTCTACCGGTCTCTCTACTCTTTCCATTTATTTGCTCTGCTTTCCTCTCCTTTTGCTTGTCTCTCAACCTTCACCTCTCCCTCTCTTCACCATCGTCCCGCTGAGCCCTCACCCTCCTCTTCACCCTCTGCCTCTACAAACTGATGGTTCACCTCCCCTCTCTCAGGCTCATCTCTCCCACTTACCCTCCTCACCCTCTTCTTCTCTTTCATTGGTTTTTCCTTCATGTTTTTCCCCTGGATATCAGATATTTTTCCATTTCGAATTATAGAACAGTGTGGCCTTTCTAGTAAAAAAAAAGTTAGAAATGGAGCTTTTTTTAACCTTCTTAGCTTCTCATAGCCTGAAATGTTCTATTCTTAGTGCTTACATTATGGATCTGTCTCTCTTCAGGAGCTGAAGCAAGACATCTCCAGTTTCCGCTACGAGGTCCTGGATCTCCTTGGGAATCGGCGTCCTCCTCGGCGTAACTATTCCTCCTCGAGCGAGACTGCAAAAGATGACGGTGCCATGGCATCTGAGGATGACAGCGAGTCAGGTGAAGGCACCGGAGGAGGCGTGGGAGTCCCGAGGTCAAAGAGCGTGACCTTCATGACCCCGGCTGAGGACGATACAAAGCCAGCACCAACACTTGGTGTGTCCGCGCTGGTGCGCTCCATTTCTGGAATGACCCGAATAGAAAGAGGGGTAGGTGGAGAGGAGCTGGAGGAAGGCATTGGATGGGGGACAGAGGAGGAGGAAGAGGAGGGGAAACCAAAGAGCAATGGGCTGAAGACGACTGTCATCTCTCCATCCTCCACCACTGTCCTCCCCTTGCCCTCTTCATCGTTCTCTTCTACACTCTCCTCATCACTTGCTCGTACAAGGAGCCGTCTGCAGCGCCTATCAGCTCCAAGTGCAAAGACGGACTCTTTCAAACGTCTCTCCTACCTGTTCTCCCGCTCCAAACGCAAAGCCCCACCTATGCCTGTTCCCCTTCAGTCCCCAGTCTCCTACACCATCTCTGACGGGCTGCTCCACCCCTTGGGGAGCCACAGCCACTCCGACTTCGGACTCAGCGACGTGACCAGAAGCGAGACCCACCTGAACGAGATGGGCCGCTCTGTCGACATCAATAACCCGTCGTTCTCCCCACGGAGGACGAACGGGCGGGACTCGCTTTTGACGCTGCCCCTCCCACCCCCGTGCCCTTGCCAATCCCTGCACTGTGCTTCCAACATGTCCGAGTCCAGCTCGCGCCTCCTGGACTCCAGCGAGGACGTTTTCCAGGGTGGAGGCATGGGAGAATCTGGCGAGGGCAGCATGGATGGAGGAGGGGGAGGAGGAGGAGGAGGGGTGATGATGATGGGCGGTTGGGTGGGACCCTGCGATGATGTCATAGAGGACAGCTGTGAGGTCATAGAGGACTCCGTCACTACACAGCTATAGGAGAGAAGGACTACCAAACTGTTTTTCTTTGTTTGCAAAATGGCTGAATACATACAGAGGTGGAGAGAGACAGAGAGAGAGGGTGGATGGAATCTGTTCTAGAACTCACCTGGATGGATTTGGGATTCTGGAATTCTAGGATGCAGCACTCCTGAGAACGGAGCAGGTTCTAAGGATTGACTTCATTGTCATGGAAACGCCTGTGAAAACAGAAGGCATCCTAAAGTGGCAGGTGTTCATAGAGACTGTCTGGTCTTTTCCAGGGTTTAAACTCTCACCCTTCACTATTGCATAAAGTGCATTGCTAGAAAGTTCTGGAGATAAGTCCACAATTGAGCTAACTTAACTAGCTAGGTAGAACTCAATTGAAAGTCCATACATCTGTTTGGAAAACTTATACCAGACAGTCAAAGTGTCTCCAGTTTGACATTGTTTGGTGTTTTTCGAGACAGAAAGACGCATGAGTTCACTACTTAGTGAATTCCCCAGAGTCTAACTAGCTAAACACAAAAAAGTCATTCGTCCTTGTGTATTATTCAGTATTAAAGAAATCCATGTCTATTCATTCATAGCTACATTACAAACACTAACTGCTAACGTCCAGTTCAGCAGACTTTTAATGTGCCGAAATCTTTTTAGCCTAATACAGGATAAAAAGAGCATAGCATGTCCTAACTGTAGCTATTACAGTTTCCCAGATGTATAATGATGTCGGTGTGAAGATTAGCAAAAAAAATTGTGGCGTAAAGACCAAAAAGATCCACGCTACTCGTGAATAATTGCCAAAACAGGAGAGAATAAAATGTGAATTTTATATAGTGGTAAAAATAATCCAAAAGTTTGCTTATTGACAGGTTGCAGTTTTTACATTAAACATTTTGTGGTGGTTAGACTTGCTGGGGTCTGCATTACAGTGCTCAGGGAAGTTATGGTTACAGTCTCCCCTAATAAATAGCTTTCCAAACACCAAAGCTCCTAAAATAAAACATCTAGGCTCTGGGAGTAATAATACTGATATCGTGTTTTATAACAAAGGAATTTGTCTTTATTTTTTTCCCTCTGGATTGCGGTCGGATCTCGGCCTTGTTTTGTCTGGTCTTCACAAAGTCATGACAAACTGTCTTTATAAACATCTGCCATTTTCCGTGAATGGCACGAGGACACCAAAGGAGTTCATTTAAAAAGGAGTGTACATTTTTGTTCTTCTTCTTTTTTTCCAAAAAATTCAAACACACATGATTATTATGGAATTACAAGGATTCAAAGTGACTTTTCAAAAAGGAAATATCCATATTTGGAAAGTTTCACATGATGCTTTCTTTCCCTTTAACCAATCTTTGATTCTATAATGGAATAAAAATGGAATTAAATCATCTTCAAGCCAGTGGGATTTGAATTGAGCTACCCTTTTACCTTCAGGTGAATGAAAAACGGAATAACCTCCCCTTTAACCCTGGAACAACGGATTTAAAGTCGACCGAATCACTGGGATGAACAGGAGCTGCCTGGAACCTTTGCTTTGCTGTTGATAGTCTGCACCCTCTCTCTCTCTGCATCAACAAGGGCCAAGGAACTTTATTTTATCCTAATAACAGTTATACTAGTAATAATAATAACGGTAATAATAATAAGAGACTTCTATTAATGATAATGAGGATTATTCTGGTTTCTAGCACTGTCTTTGCTTCTATTTGAGTTGCCTACGATATCCTGGCTTCTCGTTCAGCTCTTCCTTAATAAGTACACTTTAACCTGGTGAATAATAAGATATTTATTGTGAGGAGGAGGGATGGATGGATGAATTTTTTTGTCGGGGGGTGGGGGGCTTGAGAAACGCAGGACGTTTTCAGGAAGGAAGAGCAAGAAGAAGGGAAATAAAGTCAGGAGGAAAGATTGGAGAGGAAATGATATGCTTGAATGAGGAACAGATGGACTAAAATGGGGACGAGTTTGCCTTTCTATGTATCTGGGAAATCTATTTTAAAGGGAAATTTCACCAGAATTTCATCATGATTTTTTTTTTTCCTCTTGAAGTCGCTTGGTGAGGCGACTTCAAAGGGTTGGCATGAGCAGAGGCTGTTGAATTTTACTCTGGTTAATATACGACTGTCAGCGATGAAGTAGAGAAATTATGCATGTTTGATCAACAACAAAAAAACCACACCGTTACCTGCAACATACACATGCAAACATACACCTGAAATCAGCTCGTGTGATGAGTAGTAAGATAAGCTTTGGCCTTTATTTTTGTTTCTTCAGAAGGACGACATCAGCTCTTCTTACTTATTATTTGATTATTTTATCCTTTTCATCCATCCGTGTCCTTGTGTTTCTTTCTTTTTCCTAAAAAAACAAGAAAATGCCCCTCTGGTAGACGCTGCAACCTCACCGCCAGCTGTCTTGGCAGCAGAAAGCCACAAAGCAGCGATGAATCAGCATCCCAAAATGTCACAATGTCGACTGCAGTGCTTCCTGTAATCATAATGTCATGAGAGCTGGGACAGCAGGGGCGCAGCTAAGTGCTTAACAGTGCCACCCTGTCCATTTATTATTTAACAATCAATTTCTTGTTATTTTGCTTTCCAGTAATAGAGGAAGACTAATATGTACATGACAAACACTTTCATACAGTATTTGAATCCACATGAGAAAAAAAGGCACAGTTGGTCGTTCAAAAACGTAAACTGACCTTTTGACTTGGATGTTTTATTGAAGTTTTTTGAAAAAAAAATTTTTTTAAATTGGGAAGTTTTTATGTTAAATATTTTAAAAAATTACACAATTTTAGGTTCCGATCACAAGTGATGTTTGTCCTACGAAAAACCAAAGCAGTTTGTTTTCCCATTAAATACATTTCAACAATATTCCAACCAAAACGTAAGCATCCGTCGTTTCTGCAGGGCCCCGAAATACGACCTACAGTATATTTACGTTTCCAAATGGCCGCGCCTACCTCTGTCTTCACATATGAACCTGTCCTTGAGTATTGTTGCCGTGGTTCGGTGGACAGAATAGTAATTTACCAATGTAAAGGCTGATGGTTCACTCCCAGCCTGTCATGTCAAAGTATCATATGACAATATAATGACTTCTGTACATGAAAAA
The DNA here is from genome assembly GCA_015052665.1 of Apistogramma diplotaenia. Classification (NCBI taxonomy): domain Eukaryota; kingdom Metazoa; phylum Chordata; class Actinopteri; order Cichliformes; family Cichlidae; genus Apistogramma; species Apistogramma diplotaenia. The sequence goes on along the minus strand of VOQJ01047565.1, from coordinate 14,427 downwards.
CAGATGTTATGGTTAGGGTAGTGTGAGGAATGTGACGACATTGATATTTATGTCTTTTTCTGGGCTCTGCCGGACAAAACCGAACACGTTATTTAAACGCACTTTTGTCCCCGACCACTAGATGTCGCCTTTTTTCCCTTCCAAAATGTAAATATTGGTCGTAATCCGTGATTGCAGAAATGACCAATGCCTACGTTTTCACTCTGAGGACAAGCTGACACATTTCTACAGCTTTCTCCTCTCCTCTCCCCTCCCCTCCCCTCCCCTCACTCCTCCCCTCTTCTTGTCTCGCTACATGTGAGCTAAAGTGACATCTTGGAGTAACTCAGCTAATTATTCTTCAAAGCTAACTTTTTAAAAATCTCTCTTCACCTTTTTTGGTTCTTTTGACAGCGAGGACTCATTATTTTGTTAGGTAGAGTGAACTCAGGCACAACATCAAGGCTCAACCACAATCCCAGCAGACCAGCTGGTCTGAATGCCAGCCTGTGTCTGGGCTCAGCTGAGACCTTTCTATGCATTCCATTGGCAGATCCTATACAGTGCATGCTATTTAAGCTGCTTTAGCACATCTGCAAGCAGTTTTGCAACCCGGTCCCCTGGTAACTCCTCCTGTCATTGCTGTGTCTCACGTAGTCGTCAGGTCATCTGTTAGTGATGCGTGCTCTGCTCTGTGCCAGTCTGACAACAGAGCCATACTGACAAACCATCTGACTGCGGTGGCATAAGATGGACTCAAGTCACTGTCCACACTTTTAGCTGCTTTCAAACCTTGAGAAAAAAGCTGCACTGTGAATGCAAGGGTCAGAGGAAACGTGTGCTTTATGCTGTCAAAAATTGCCTTGTTAAGATTAAATTAAAGGGAAGGGCTAAAGTTGCCACTTTAAAATATGGCAGTATTGGACAAATTTGATTTTAACATTTAGTAATATACAAGAAAATGATAAGTATGCCATCCAGCAGCAGTTTCCACTGTTTCAGACGCAGCCCATGCTAACAGCCTCGTTATGGGTTTTAGGGGTTGTTTTGTTTGCAGCCTGTGCTGCCATCATGTGTCTTGTTTGTATTCATATTTTAGGAGTCATACATACATCACAAAGCATCTTAGGGAGCTACAGGATTCAGAAGTGAATGTGTTTCCAGCAGTCAGTTAATACCTCAGCTCACTAACAATTTACTGCTCTGTATTTACGCATTAAAGACAGT
>VOQJ01047563.1:65269-82043 GCA_015052665.1 Apistogramma diplotaenia | reverse complement strand
GACTATTTTTAGCCTTATCTCTGCAAACAGCTGGGAAAAAGAGATCTCACTATAAACTCTCATTAGCAATAAAATAAAATTTAAAAAAACAAACAATCTAAGCCTCAATCTGCACTGACGAGTCTCAGCCTTCTGCTGGTCAGCCCTTGAGGTAAAGAGGTGAGAGCTTGGAGAAGAGCCCCATATGTGTGGTGGGTTAATTTCATGGTAATGCGAACGTTTTGTGTTTAAGAGCTTCGGCTGCATGCGGCTCTGTTAATGTATTCTATCTGTGCTCGCTGGGTGCAGACAAGAGGCTTAACGGAGCCGGGTGGTGCTCGGCACTGGCAGGGTCTGGCTGTGAGAAGATTTGGAGAAGAGGAGCCTCTCAAACAAAACCTCTCACACGATTTCCTGCTTCGTGCGGGAAGCCACGAGAACTGGTTGCGGGATGATATGAAGTTAGCTGCTATGGTAAGTTCACTCGATCCATCAAACCGGAACAATGTTTTTATCCCGGTTTAATTCTGTCCTACAAACACCCTCATCCGTCTGTTCTGATGGAGGTCTCTGCCTCTTAAAAGGGGGCTTCTGCCTCCCCAATATTGTCAAGTGCTGCTCATGGGAGATCGTCTTTCTCTCTAATACTGTAGAGTGTTTTACTATAAAGCACCTTGAGGTGAAGCGGAGCTGTAGAAATAAAAACAGAGCTGAACTGATGTGCCCAGTCAATTAACAGCAACACTACAGGACGGAGAATCACATCTGTACCAGATTAAATGTCTCACAGGCTGATTAAAGTCAAACACATCAAATCGTGTTTTTTCTGGGTGCAGAAACTTCTGTTAAATTGAACAAATAATGGACCTCATTCAGTGATACGAACATAAAAATGTTTCTCAAATTGCTCATAAATCAGATTTAACCCAAGGACCAAGTTTTTTCTCTTATTACATGCATATGTATAAGTTTGTGTTTCCAACACAGAAATGTGTTTTTCCTGCCTTTGCTGTTTGTTAATACTTCGGGTCAGTATCTTGAAATTTCAACTCAAGATAATAACTTAAAACCTGGGTGTAATAATAATAATTTTGACTTTGGAAAAGGTTGTGCCTCAACGCTGCAGCCAACATCTTTCAACAGGCGCAACTTCATTTTGAATGTGAACCTTCTTCATTTCCTGTTTGCAGTGCACTTAGTCAAGTTGCGCTAGTACTTAGCAAAGATTTGCAAACAAACATGAAAAACCAACCGCGGCAACCTGCTAGCACCTAAAGCAATCCCTAAGAGGTTTTTGGTGCAGCGCATTCTTTGCAATCGGTTTCACCCTCAGGGCACCGCTGCCGACCAGTCAGGGAAAACATGTTTTCCTAGCAGCCAGTGGTTGCATCACACCCAACATGGCAGAAACTCTTGAGCAACATGTCTGAGTGCCATTAAAGCAACACAATCACATCATTACTACTTCTTAATCACTGTGACGGCACCGTATGGAGCCTCATATTCCTTTCGACTCACATCGGTACTCTGCTCCCAGCCGCAGCATGAGGCGGATGGGGAAGACCTTGGCCCAAGGCGTTTCCCATTTCTGGATGAGGATGCCGAAGAGGTAGGGCGGGTTGGGCAGCAGCAGGTCCTGCAACGACTGGAAGGAGGGGCTGATGTAAAGGAAGCCGCCGTGCTCCTTGCTGCCCAGGAAGCTTTGTGTGAAGAATGAGTGACTCAGGTGGCTCAGCACATTACCTGAAAACAGGAAGAAGAAGAAGGGGAGGGAGAGGGTTTAGTGATATAGAAGACGTAAGGAGGTGGAAGAGGAAGGGTTGGTGAAATTAGAGAGGAAAGGCACAGCGGGGACAGGGAGAAAATAGAGGAGTAATGTAATAGGCGTTTGGGAGCAATGTAATAAAAAGCAGGGACTAGAAAAAGATGAAGAGGAAGAAAAAATTAAGTAAGAAAATGAGCACAAATGAAAAGCTAAGAAGTAAAAAGCTCTCGTCCTGTGAAAGGGGAGACAGATATGAAAGGCTCGGGGATTGCTCAGTGTGGATAAGCAGCCTTGCTTAGTCTGTATTAAGTTCTACACCAGTGACTCGTCTGCTTGCCCTACAACTTCATTTTACCCATAAAGGGTTCACGTCTCTAATTATCTGTGGGATAGATCAATGCCTTTAAACGGCACATAACACAATAACCCTAATGACAAGGAAAAGCTCAGCAGTTGGGACTTGCTACAGGCAGCACTTCTTCGAGGCCTAATGTACGCTGACTTAATCAAGACCGACACACACAATATGGCTCCCGTCCACGAGGCTGAAACTGCTCCAGTGTGAATATGAAAAAGGAAGCAGCCTGAGGGGAGAGAGCCATCAAAGTCAGACGATATTAGCCGTTTTTGCTCTGCAACATACGGAGGTCTAAAAAAAAAATAAAACAATGCAAGGCAAGTGCTGGTGAGGAGTCACGCCTGGAGGGAGGCGACCTGACAGCTGGATGTTAATGTTTGGACCTTTTTTTAATGAAACAGCAGTGTTGGAACGTAACCTGATTTCCAAATAAAGCCCAACTATATGCACCTGTGGTCTCTGTGAAACGAAAAGTAGAGCTCAGAAAGTTTCCCCCCTCATGTGCTACATTCAGGGTTTGCTCATTATTAACTGAACAGGCCCCCAACTGAGACTGGAGGGCTCGCCTGTGGACCTCTAGACAGAACCACTAATGACTGGACCCACGGTGAAGGTGGACTTTTTACAGACAGCCTCCTGGTAGAGCTAGTGTTGTTCTTACCACTGAGGGCCTCCTGGTAGAGCTGTACAAAGTGGGTGAAGATGTCTTTAGGGATTGTCTTCTCATCTGGCAGACACTGGAGCAAAATGACAACCTCCGCCTGGCCGACAGCGTGCATGCCTTTGGTCGTCACGTACCAGCACTTCCTGTTTACGTCTGTTGGGGAGGAGGGCAGAAAACGTGTCAGGACGTAGTTACTGCTATACAATCCATATTCTTCCAGCAGGAATAGTTAAAAGTACTTAAAATTAAAACATTCAGAGGCACCATGAGAAACACGAGCTTTGGGACAGCATTTCCTGAAAGGACAGAGGACAGAGGAGAGGGCGACTAAGGTGCAGAGCCTGCTAGCATCTTATAACAGAAGTTGTTCCACAATATTTTTTATTAAACATGTGTGTGATGAACAGATGCCTTGTTAAAAATATTCTGGTCAAATGTTAAAATTTGCAATGCAATTGAATTATTTTGCTCATCAATAAATGATGCAACATAAAGCCTTTATTGTGAATCAATTAATTACTTTTTATGATTTAGCTCCGGCAGTAGCGTAGTCTCAAGAAATAATATGTTAGGAGTCTTCGGCCCAGTGGCAAATCCAGAAGAAGAAGTAGTTGAATAGGCCTGGTGCCATGGGTGATCGTATAATACATCCAGTCTTTCGATAGGCATATAAAAAATAATAATAAATACGTTAAAACTTTCCACGCTGGTTTGTAAAGCCCCATTATGAAGCCTCAAACAGTGTTTTCACCATCTTATTATTTTTAAAAACAACTTTTTTCACACTATTATTGACCATAATTCACTGATGTCTGGCCATTCCAAAAATAGATAAATAAAAAAAATGCGGATTTAAGGTCCTTCTCCTTGGCTTAATCTAGAAACTACATCCATTTTTTTTTTTACATTATCTGTGATGGAGATTTGTAAAACTTGTCATACATGGACAGTATTCATGAGAACCCAAAATTATGAGGAGATAAAAAAGGGTATATATTTCTAAATCCTCACAGCTACAGAAGGACACTCCCTCAATTTCTTCGTAGATGCCAAATGCTGTATCGGCGTAGTGGCTCTTTCAGAAATGTTCTTGTCATCTCAGTACATGTATAATGAACATCTGTGCAACAGAGCTCCATGTCTGAATGACAAAAACTTGTTAGTTCAACAGATACAGTAAGCGAATCAGGCAGTGGAACATATTCTGTGTCTGAAAGAGGCTGCAAAGAACTCCTCAGGCATTTGAGCATATTTGAGCATGTCTACTCAGTGATTCACAAGAAAAAGAGCTAAAATAAGGCATCATAAAAAATGCATCTAGTCCAAATATGTATTTTGCCCTTTTCCCTTCTGTCATCATAAAATTTATTTATAAACCCCCCCCCCACCACCACCACCACCACCACCACCACCACCACAGACTCACAGTTGACAAGCTTGACCATGGCAAGCAGGTTAGCGTTGAGCACGAAGACCAGCGGGTCGGGGCCTCCCTCCTCCAACTGTTGCATGAGGCCGATTTCCGAGGGCCTCTCCTCCACTGCGTAATCTGCAGGTGAGTTGGAGTGGAGCAGAAGAGGAGACAGGTAGAGGGAGGAGTCAAAGAAAAGTTGAGATAAACGGGAAGAACCGAGAGTGAGAGACGGTGATGTCAGAATGAGAGCGAGGAGGAGATGGTTGAAGATGGTAAAATGACAACTCATCAAATTAAGCAGCTAGAAATCCTCCCAACCAATCACATATCGTCACACTGTTACCATGTTCAAATCCACCCTCGCTCCCCTCTTAGCAATGAGTGGTCGAAACATGAGCGGTGATATAATAAGCACGAGAGAAACGCAACATTTAAGAAGCACAAACACAGCAGCTGACAGAGCAATGAGGAGGCAGCAGAACGGTGAGGATGAGGGCAAGCACCTGTGATGTGGCCTCCCGTACCTCCTTTGACTCCGGTGGAGATGAGGATGGGAGGGAGCCCGTCCTCCGGGATCAGGCTGAGAGAGCTGCCCACGGGGCTGCCCACCGGGGCAACAGGGGTATGGGCTGCCTGAGGGTGGAGAGGAAGGGGTGGGGTTGTGGAGTTAGATGTATTGTAGGTTATAACACAGTGAGATGTAATAATAAGGTGATAATACTCAGGAGGGCGTCCGTGGCTATGACTGTCGGCAGAACAGGTACAACATGCATCAACTGTAACTACATAACAGAGCCCTTCTGGGTGCTGCAGCTTATAGATCACAGGTTAGATTACACATCACTGCTCTTTAAAAATACAATGCAAAACTGACATTTCAGCCATTTGGTACCTCATGTCCTTAAATCTGCAATGATCAATATGAACAGGTGGCGAGCATGAGTCACTTGTAAGATGAATCACAGCTTCAACAACTTCACCATCCAGTTCACTACGACTGCTTTTACAGCACAATCGGCCCGCTGTGAAATAACAGAGTCGAGTATTTAGCAGCTTAAAGCCGATTGGAGGGTGAAAAGTGTAGAAATTAGAGCCACTTCGATCCGGTGGACAGGAAAACAACTCCAAGTGAAATACTAATGTTACTCTGCTAAATGTGTAGTCAAGTCTTTACCAACTCATTCACCTGTCTTGAAACTCTCTGCGTTGCAACCCTACCGTTTAAGGCTGCCCTTGCGAGCCATGCCTGTTAGCATTAGCTTAAATTCCACCTTCTCGTCTAAATAAAGTAATTTTCTGTCTCCAAAAATAAACAACAAGGTAGTGGCCAAAACGCTAATGTTGAGGCTTCAAAATGAAGAGCCCGAAAACCATCTGCAGCATTCGAAGGCTGCATCTATCTTTCTTATAGTCTATAAAACAAATAAGCATTATTTTGACCTGTAATTCATGCAAAGCTACTTTACCAGATTTCAAAAATGACAAATATTGAGCTATAAAACAAACAAATCAGTTCCCTTTAAATTTTTATTAAAGACAACTGTAATGGTCGATACCGGAGACGATAGCTATCCTGACGTTAAGTTCCTTCGACAAGCTGAATACAAATTGATAGCATCTTATATTAAACACTCTGCGCCTGCCGACCTTCTTTCAAAGTCTGTGTGACCGGTCTGTTATAAAACTACTAAAATGAATTTTCTTTTGCTGCTTGAGCAATTTTGTCAGATTTGATAAAGCTCCTCCAGAGCAGTAGAGGACATCATGTAACTCGTTTGACTGGCTCTGTAGTAACCTTCCCTGTGACAAGTAAAATGTAAAATTGATCGAGGGCCTTTTTCCTTCTAGCCTGAACTAAAACCTCTCTCACTCTTGCCTTTCAGTCACTTTTATTTGACACACTAAGGGCTAAACCATGAAAACGGTCATGAATGCACAGCTGAACCCTTTCATGTGCTGCAGTCAGACTAAAGGACTCATCGTCTCTTTAGAAGAATTTCTGGCAGCGAATTCATGAAGACTTGAATTCTCACATTAACTTTCACGTAAAGTCTGGTTTTACGCTCGTGTTCTGTCTACAAGGCAGAATCGCGCCTTCTGAGATTCACTGAGAGTCACTTTGTTTTGGAGGCCATGAATCATCCTGACATCTGACACCTGATACACCGAAACCGCAGAAACAGCCAGATAAGACTTGCTGTTCTGTTATCCATTTAGAGGCAAGCCGAGTGACCCGAGTAAAGCCCATTCCAGCCTCAAGTATTTCAATCAAGTGGATTTTCTAATTCTCATAATGAAACAAGGAATGTGTCCTTTGACCTACTGCCTGTTTATCGCAGGCTGAGACCAAGCCAACATCCACCAACAATACCACATAAAGAGATCTTTGTGGCTTCCATCAGCAAACTGCAGAGCAGCAAATAGGACCATACATAGCTAAACTAATAGCATTAGTTGGGGCTGCCAAGCCTACCTCAGAGGACTCAGAAGTGGAGGATTTATTGATGGCGAGTGACTGCGAGGGAGCCGAGCTGGAGGTCGGAGGTTTGGGCGACTCTGCTGCGTCACCGTTTTGTAGGACTCCATCCGCAAACCACACCCTCCTCTGTTCTCGTGAGACGGACCCTGAATGTCAAAGACACTTTGTCAGATTGCGACAAAAACTTCAATCGCAATTATTTTGGTCAATACTGAGATCGTGATTATTTAATATGATTACACTGGCCTACAGCCAAAATCCTTCCAAAATAAACTGAGTCATGTTTTTTTAATTTTAAGGAACTAAAACTGAAGAGGAAGTTTAAAGTTACTGAATGCAGAAATAACTAATATATAAATGGACTTCGACCCCTGAATTTTGGCAAAAATAGCCCAAATATGGGTGGGTGCCAATCTTCCTTAACCAGCCGTCCAATTTTGAGGTTATTGGGCTCATGTGAATTAGTACTGTATAAAATAAGAAAAGCATCTATCAAATCTCAAATCCTATATCATCTCCATTTGACCCTTTGACCTCTATAATGCGTCAAAGTAGAGTGAGACGTTTTTAAAGCACATTAAAAGCATATCCCACGGGTAATATCTTTCAATATGCTGTTGAAAGTACTTTGACTCATCGAACTTGCACCAGGGAAATGTATATAAGCCTTCATTTCCTCGCCTGATGCCCTGCAGTGTCAAATAATTAAATACGTTTGGTTGTGGAGGGCAGCCTTGTGATGAAACCAGCTTCTCTATATACCGTAACAGTCTGGCACAACATCACCACCCAGACGTGTGGTGGTGGGAGTGTCTGAGGCCGTGGCGCCTGACTTGTGGGAGGTTCTGCTTGATCACCTGAGGTCTGCAGATCATGTGGGAGGAAAATCAGCTGAACACCTATCGGCTACTGTTTCAGTCTACTCTTCTGAGCGGTCTACATTTTGTCTTTGACTTCTTGTACAGCTCTTAATCATATTTTAATTATTAATTATTGTGGTTTTATTGCTGTACAATAAATTTAGAGGTGGAGGTGAATCTGGATATTTAGGAAGTAGAAAATAACTCGGAAAGGCTAATTGCTAAAACAAGAACATGATTATGAAACAGAAAGCAGCACAATAATTATATATATAATAATATATTCAGTATTGCAGTAAAAGAAATCTGCTGAGGACAGAGCGTCACTTTAAAGAGTTAAAAATTTTTTAGTATAGGAGTATTTTTATTCGCCAGAAAGGTCGTACCCTCGTTGCCAGGCTGCTTCAGGACTCCCACAGGCACCATTACGGTGGGAGGGGGTGAGCTGAGCACCCCAGAGGCCTGAGCCTGCTGCAGGGGGGGGATGGTGGAGCAGTACTCGGCTGGGTTGTTGGGGTTTGGACTCTGATTGCTCGCAGCAGCCGGCGTCTCCCATGATTGAGCTGACAGACAAAATGGCAGCAGTAAACATTGTGAGTCCACGTCTGCTTCGGAAATACACAGAAATTTTAATTTTTTTGCAGACCAAGAAAATTCTTTGAATTTAGAAGCCTTTTCCACAGCTGCCATTTTGCTAGAGTACGGAATTCACTATTTTCCTTAATGAGGAGAGAAAGTCATTAATCAGTGAACCTGGACTGACCCGCGCTCGTAATTAAAGTTATTACTAATCACCTGTTCTCTTCCTGCCATGACGTGCCAAAACGTCTGCTGTGAACATGATTTATTTACCAAAAAAAAAAGTTGTGCCACATTACCATGGATGTAAAAATCAAACAGCAGAAACGAGTTTTCTATTTAAAGTTCCTTTGCACAGATGACATTTTTTTATTCATTAATAAGCTCTGATCAGCTTGTCTTTAATATGTCCCTGTAGCATCAAAGGTTTCATGTTTCTGTTTTGTCACCTTTTTGCTTTGTTTTGTCGCCTCAAACCAGATGGTGTTTCAGTAGGTCTGCCACTTCCCCTTGTTTCCACTTGTTTAGTGAACTAATCTTTATTTATTCCCATTAATTATTAAAGTTATAATATAAATAAAGCTGTAAATATAAATTTTTCACTTTCTATATATTGTGTTATGTATTGTTACTTTACAACTTGCTGTAAAAAATGTTTAACTGGACTTTTAGGAAGTGAACGCCTTCTGGTGTAAACTTTATACAAAATTAGAGAATAACAGGATAACTTTGGTTTTCATTCGGATTTCATTTTTGGATTTACGATCTTTAAAATAAAATATTCATTTGGAATTTTGAGTGTAGTTGTCAGAAAACCACTAACAAGGAAGTTCTTAGGAAGTGCCCTTTGAGGACTTGTATATTACTTATACAATCTCTGTTATGGACCCTTTGATCACTTTCTATAGTTACATATAGATTGTATATATTGTATTGCAATATTCATTTTTGACATCTCCTACCAAATAAAGATTATGTAGGCACAAGTTTAATTTTTTTCCCACCAAAATTCCTGTATAGTGACAGAAAGGGATGAAATAAAAAATGCTCCAGGTTCTGTTTTTATGTGTTTAGTAATCACTAAAAAAATAAAATAAAAAAAATCTGCATGGATGATTTTGTTACAGCTCAAAGGGTTTCCCTGGACATAATAAATGTATCTAAAGGACGAGCAGGGCAGCTTCAGATGTCTTCACACTTCAGTGTAGGTTTGACGAGGCACCTGCCAGTAAATTCACCCAAAGTTTAGTTGCACGTGGGTGCAATTCAACATCACACTGACTTTGTAAGAGTGAGCTGCAGGCTAAAGACCAATAACGTCAAATAAAACTGGGTCAGGCATTCGTGTTCCTGCACATCTCAGGGCTGCAGTGAATGCATAACAGCAGTTAGAAATTTAAAAAAAAATCATCTTCCGTACTCTTTCTCTGTGCAATTAGGTTTGTTTCCTAATAATTTGCCTTTACTTTCTCCACTCACATTTATTATTAAATCCTTGGTTGAATTTGAATGCCAGCGGGTGCCTTTCTATGTCTGCGAAGCTGTAAAGCAGAAACCTTCTACTTGCAGTGATGCTCACCACTTGTCAGAGCGGAGTGACAGGTGACACAGACGCGAGCCTCCTTCCTGTCCATGTACATGAGCCTGCACTTCAGACTGCAACACGCCGCGCAAAACACCTTAGAGAGAACATGGACAAAAATAAATAAATAAATCACTCACACCAGAATCCTACAAATACAAGGGCACACTGACCGAACCTGCATGACATCATCTCCACCTTAATTCACTTTTAATGTAAAAATGACAAAAGATGAAGAACTGACAGGAAATTGTCATTAAACGTGCAGCAAATTTACCGTTGGATGGATATTGATTTCGTGTACTGAGCAAGCGCTTCAATGAGCTGCACCTGTGTACAAGACACTTTTGTTTCAATGGATTAGCACCTCATTATGCATCATTATCCAGTAACATGTGCTTAGTAAATAATTAGACAGTGGGTGGATGATCCTTTTAATTTCAGAGCCACACAGCGCCATCATAATCTGGTTTGTGGATCTACCACTGTGGTGGAGGATGCACCGAAGTTCCCGCTGCATCTATTGTTTGTAGCCCCAGTGCAGGTATTAGTATTACTGCAGTGCCAGCTCCTCCCCACTCAAGTGGCAAGGACTGTGTGATTTTGTTTACCACCATGGGAAATTAAGTAGCAGTCCGGTGATTTTTCCACTGCACTGTCAGCGACCGCATCTTCGGTTTAGAGCACAGTGCAGACAACCTGCTTCATGTGTGGGTGCCCATAATCCTATAAAACTGCCTGCCCACCTATCTGCAAATAAATGCCTAAAGAGGAAATCATCTCTTACAGACCTGCATTTAATTTACCTCCTCCTTCCAACAAAGCTTTAAGTATTTCATTATGCTTTCACATCTCCTTGTTTACATTTTTGCTCATTATTAAGCACCACAAACAATAAATCTTCCACCACTTGCACTGCGGATTTGCTTCAAGTAATTCTGTGAAAACACTCTTACACAAGTTATAAAAGGCATAACTAGTGTTATGTCCATTAATACAATTAGAGAGCATTTTAGAATCTTCACAGAGTTTTATACACCTAATGAGATGGAGGAGGTGGAGTAAGTGGGTAAAGGGTAGCTGCGGTCCAGTAAAATGGGCTGTTTACGGTTCGTGAGGCTGACGGCCAAAACTAATCTTCAAAGTTAAACAGTAAAAACTTGTGATTTTGAGTGAAGCTGCAGTACAAAAAGATGAAAACACTCCCTAACTTTGGGACAAACATATGATATTAATTAAACATCCAGGAACAGCATAATCGCCATGGTGCATTGCTGTATAATTAGCAATTATAGCCAGACTGCTTTTTATGGGTTAGATTCTGACATTAAAGCAGTTTTAGTATACCACTGACCTTGCCACAGGCCCTGCAGTGGTGCCTCCTCTTCGTGAAGGTGAACTTGACATCACATTTCATGCAGACAGGAGCCTGGGAGTCAGGCACCCACACTGGGGCAACCTCTCCCAGAGAGCTGGCAGGTTTCCTGCACAGAACACTCTGTTGGCCCGCCTGGAGGTCATTGTCTGGGCTCTCTGAGGGTATCAGGGACTGAGAGTGGATGACGCTATCTCCATTCACGCTGACTGAACTCTGGTCAGTTTCGCTGGGCAATGTTTCAGAAGGTGTACCTCTCCAACACTGGTTTTCAAGATTCTTGTTCTTGTTGGCAGCAGATGGACAGAGTTGATTCTGCACTTGGCCCGACAGAGGCTGGGGGATCTGGAGCTTGAGGCTGACGGGCTGTTTTGGTCGGGCCCCTCCATAGGGAACACTGACTGGCTGCAGCCGGTTATTAAGTTTTGGTTGGATGCTACCTGACCCCACTGCTCCTCCATCGCTGCTCTCCTGCTTACTCTCCTCCATTTCTTTCTCCTCAGTTACAGAATCTTCTTTTGAGGGGACAGGAGAGGGAGAAACACCCTCCTCCTGCTTCTCTTCTGTCTCCTCAGGCTTAGAGCTGCTCCTGCTCTCCTGTTCCAAACCATTCGGAAAATTTGTTATTCTGTGGAGCTGGTCTACCTGTCCTTCTGAACCACAACTCCTTTCCTTCTCCTCCAGTCCACCTCTGTCTGCAGGAGACGCACCATTCTCCTCCAACTCACACCCAACCTGCACAACCCTGCTTCCAATCAGAAGAGTTTCTCCCTGCTCTTCTCTTGAATTTCCAGTTTGCCTTTCTGGGCCAAAATCCTGTAAAACAGCTGAACAGCCATCGTCCCCATTTTGCGTTGCGTGTTCTACATTTGGGTGAATTTTCTCAGATCGAGTTTGTTCCTGTAATCCCACCTCAAAGCTGAAACAAGTGTGACTGACAGAGGAGCCTTCTCCTCCTCCAGATGAGCCAGCTTCATGTTTAATCTCCTGGTCAGAATCGCCAGGCTGGAAGTCTGCAGGAGAGCTTACACCTTTGCTGAGGCCATCCAGCTGTGGACTGGATGAACAGCCATTCTCCACAGTGCCAGAGGCCGTCACAGGGGGCGGCGGCGAGAGGTCGTCAGTGCCCACCAGTTTGCCGATGTTGGGCTGGGGGAGGGGAGGGCTGTGGACGTCTGCCGGCCTCTCCTCTACCCAGGATGGAAGTTCGGGACCTGGATGTCTTTTAGGATCAGTCACTGGAGAAGAGGTGGAGGATGAGTCGGGAAGGGTCTTAAAGGACAAGGGACTCTCCCGGGGGCTGAGGTCTGCGTGAGCCAGAGCGGGGTTCAAAGAGAGCATGTGGGTTGGAGGGGCCAGGATCTGGGTCCACTTGGCATCCGAGAGAATGGGGGTGTCGGTCTCATCTGCAGGAAAAAAAGAAAAATGGAAGACTGTATGGATCTTTCAAGAAACCCTTTTTGGTGAAAGGATATTTACTCACAATTTAGACTACAACAAATTTTTATACCAATGTCTAAACTGGTGTTCTCACCCATGTCAGACAAACAGCGCTAAGCTACCAGTGGACTTCATAAGTTCTCTGAAGAAACCTAGTATCAGAAACCTGCAGATCCTTTACATCCTCCAGGTGTCACAATATAAAGCCAACGATCATGTGATATATTAGAATTTCATTAGTAAAACTACACAAATTTAATGGCCATGAAGACATAAATCAATAATATTTCTGTAGATGCAGCGACCTTGTTACACTTTATCAGACAAAATCTTTTACCATGATTTTCTGAATGCCTTTCAGTTTTCTGTTCAACACATGAAATATGAAATAAGAGGAAAAGGTATAGAGATCATAAATCCTTCAGGAGCCTCACATGAACTGCCACAGAGAACCGATACAAAGATACGTACTTCCAGGTGATCGAAAGAGCTAAAAATGGCAGGAACAAAGCGGGGGGTGAACTGAGAAATGAGGCTGGCATGGAGTGGGAAATTAGCGTGTGGATAGATTGGGAAATTCTGAGAAAGTGGGCCAAAATGGCTCGCTTGCCCCTGGGAGCCATCAATCAAGCTGACATGACTGCTGTGTAATACAAGTAGAAATTCTTACGATATTTGTTTAAAGAGACTTTCTCATGCAGCCGACTGTCTCATCCATCCACTGCGCTGTGAGAATGAAGATGCACAGCTCAGTAACGCGGTGTTTACTCAACAATTACCATAAATAAATTCTGTGAAATCACTGTCTCTAAAAAAGGCCCTGACACAGTTTTGGGATCATTGAGTGTGATGAAAACAGCCAGCCCTCTTGTCTTGCACCAGTTACACAGTGTTTCAAAGCCCAAGGGAAATGGAAAATTCAATTAATCCTATCCCCTCGAGGCCTGCCCTCAATCCCCACCTGTGAATGTTACTCAGACTTAATGGGTGGTGGCTGATTGTCTGACACCTTGATGATTTACTTGCATAATGGCACGCTGACACCAGCTCGTCAATCCCGCAGCTGCACCTTGTTCCGCTCAGCTTTCCCCGTGCACGACGACTCATCTATTAAAGCTCACCTTCGTTCTGCTCGAACTCGTCCAGCACCTTGTCCAGGTTGAAGGCCTCGGCCTGGAAGTAATTCTCCATGGATCAGGAAGCTCCACCCTGCTGACGGCCGTGTGAACCTAAGAGGAGCAGGAAACGTGCCCTCAACACCAGCCTTTCACATTTCCATACTGTATGTAAATGCCTCGCAGAGCCTGAATCATAACTCCTTTTTATATCTTTGTCCTCTGCTCACTTCAATATCATTTGTCTAAGGAGAAACATCATTTAACTGCTTAACCCCCATCCACCCACCCACCCCACCACTAGCACCCTCCAAAAGCAGTTCTGTCTTTAATGATCACATATTTGAACAAAGACATAAAAAAACCACAATACCTGGTTTGGAAATCCATTATTCAGAAGAACTGGCTACTGGTTTCCCATTTATATGAATATGGGCAAGTGTGTGCAAACCTTTGAATGGTACTGTATCATTGAAACCATTATTGTGTTTTCTGTTTTTTTTTTAATGACGCACTGTAAAACAGTCCCAGTTCAACCACAGCAGGCAGCAGCCACACACAGATGCAGCATGCAATGTTTGGTTTGCAGATATCTGTGGCAGAAAACGTAATCTCTGGAATGTCGAGAGGATAAAAGTCTGAGGACACAGAGGGAGACTTTACCAAAGAACATGTGTTACAATGGTCACCTACCTTATAAAGGATACAGGGTCTTTCAGGTCAAGTGGTTTTCAGAGCAAGGACAACGCTATGGTGTGTCTCACGAGTTTGCTCACAGCCTGTTAATATGTGTCAAATGAAGCTTTCAGTGTTACCAACACTGTTTGTTCATCCCAGAGTGTAACGTGTCACACAGGTGAGTCATGCTGACTAAATATTTTGTTCATTTAAAACAGCAGGTCAGGGGCGCCAGGGTGGCTCAGGGCGTGAGCAGGCGACCATATATGCCGCGTGGCGGTGCGGGCGGCGCAGGTTCGATTCCCGACCTGTCGCCCTTTCCCGCGTGTCTTCCCCGTCTCTCCTCCCACTTTCCTGTCTCTCTCCAACTATCAATAAAGCCATGAAAGGCCAAAAAACAGCAGGTCTGTAGTCCGAAGCAGGATTTGGTGCTTAGTGAGGCATCTTCAGGTTTAATCCAGGCTTTTCAGAGTTACAAAAGTGGTTCATTTTACATTGGTGTAACTCTTGGTTTTAACCTGTTAGATTTCTAATATTACCTGGTAATATTGGAGATCTGCTTTACAATGACACAGTTTGGGAGTTGGTCTGAATGACAAAATACAACATAAAATGAACGGGACTTTATCCTTCTCTTTGTGCTGGTATGAGGCTGACATTTATCAATCTGAAATAGTAAAATGGCATGCAAATTTATATCACGGGACTGACTCACAACAGCTTTTACATCGGCTTTGCACTGCCACGTGCTGTGAGTGACAAACCATAAAACCACTGATGAAGGTTGGTTTTAGAATGAAACAGTACTTCATAATGAAATGATGCTCCCATCTCTCAGTCCTCACCTGCACAGAGGTCCTCCTCAGCAGTCCCAGGTGTTCTTTTCTTTCCCCTCTCCTCTCAGCCGGTTTCACTCTTAGGTCTCAGTTCACCCGGTCTGGAAAGCTCCCAGCGCCCACACCTGAGATATAGTGGGGAAACACCATTCAATAAAGTGCCGGTTCTCAAAACACGGCGCTTTCCGATTACGATACAATGAGTAGCGTTACAGCTGGAAACACAATTCCATGCATAACACCTCTTCATGTGCTTGGAGCACTGTGGAACATAACTGTGCAAACCTCTCACTCAGTATGAATCATTTGATGCGAAAATCTATGTAAGACAACAATAAATAGCTCACAACTGATTCTGCTGAAGAGGACAGAAATCATGACAAACATAAACAACCTTTGCATAGCTAATAATTACACATTTACAAAATTACACACTGATCAAGGTGTGCTGGTTGATGCTAGCTAACGGTCTAACATCTGTCACCTATATTCAAGAACGGCGAGAGAAAGCAGAGGTCCAAAATAACTTGTGACCGAGAGAATAGCCGTGTCTGCCGTTTGCACGTTGTTCGGCTTTAATGAAGAAGACTGGTTTTGATTCATCCCCGTTTGTACTGCCTCTGTGCTGGACTTCAAATGTGCCTGTGGGTCAGGCAGCTCCACCTACACACAGTGACAGTGAACCAGCTGAGGCAAAAACTGTGTGTTACTCACGGCTAACAGGTGTTTTTGTCTTGAGACACGAATCTGTGCCACAAAGCTTGGGGAAATAAGTGCAAATGGAGGTTTGTTTTGTTTTGTTTGTTTGGGGGGGGGGTTCTTGGAGACACTGCAAACATATATAAAGCATCAGGATAAAATTGTTCTCAAAGTACATATTGAGGGTCTCTGGTCAGCAGAGATAAACACCATCACATGGCATAAAGAAAACAACAAAATCTGAGAAAAATGCAGCCAAGAGACGTCTAAGAGGACCTCAACAACATGAAGTCAGTCATGATTTGGATTCCTCACACTGAAATAGTCCTGATCCTAAAGTTAATGTCCACACTGAAATCTCTCTAGGCCCCAAGTGATGTGACAAAATATTCGAGCCAATGGGCTGTAGCGTGTGCATGAGGACGGTTTTTTTTTTTTAGTAATTTAGCTTAAAGACGTGATTTGACAGTACTAATAAAAAGCTGGAGAGACCGAGAATAAAAACTCAATTTTGGGAGCTCTTTTCAAATAACAAGGGACAAAGTGCTACAGCACATTAAAAAAACCCAAAAACAAGCACCTCGTCCAACGCAGGAGACAGTTGGACCTTGAAAAAGGGTTGATATGTCCTTAGTTAAGAACCGGATATTCAATTATGCTGACAAAAAGGGAAGATACACATCAGCTTAGTGTGTTCACCTCTCATGCTGCTAGTCTGGCAAACTAAAACTAATGAACAAAACCCTCCATCACCCAATCATCGTGTGTGCTGCACATTAAATCATACACATTAGCCATCAAAGGCTGACGAGACAAGCAGAGCCATGAATGGACAGCAGCTGAAGCCTGAATCACCGTACAGTAAACCTGCCCTGTGTGTCCTTGCTGATGAGGAGACCTTGGAGCGCGGATGTAATTTAGTGCGACTGCAAATGAGTAACAGCCAGGTTC
>VOQJ01047563.1:46725-57270 GCA_015052665.1 Apistogramma diplotaenia | reverse complement strand
TTTGCCTTCCTCCACCTTTTTTAAGCTTTTTTTTTTCCCTTCAAGAAAAAAGAAAAAAAAAAAGAAGCAAAAACACAAAGGAAAACATGCCACAGGTTTGTATCCTCCGAAAGGTCAGGGTTTCTTAAAAATAAGATAATTTCTTTGACAGGAGAGGTTGAAAAGGTAAATCCCCTGAGATTTACCTTCAGGAGGAAGGAGGAAAGTAGCTGTCGTCCTGTTATAAAGACCTGCTCTGCTTCACAGAACGTGTCAGAAGCTATTACGAGCTTCCTTTCTCCCTCATGTTTGATCTACATTTAACCACCACTACAAAGAAAGAAAAATCAGCACAGGGAGACAGGCTGGTGGGCTGCCATTAGGGAGACTTGTAATTCTTTCTGAAAGCATACAGTAACCTACATCTGGGACATCTCTGCACACATGAGAGCCCGTCTCTGCATGGGCGCCTGTTGGATCAGTCGAATCACGGATCCTCACTGGGATTTAAAACCACCTGAAGATGAAGTGGAATATCTTCATGTTTAATGTTAAAACAAAGAGAGCAAAAACACAAAAAAACAACTCTGTGTCATATCAAGTGTGGACAAATGCCATCTAACACTGAATGATTAATTAAGATACAGTTGGATGGTGAAGTGGCTTTTTCTTTGGTCCCAAATCCATTTAGATAGATAGACAGACAGATTCTTGAATGCTGCTACAGTAGCATTGCATTGTACACAGTTGGCACATACTGATGCAACCCCTTAATTAATCCTCTGTCTGAAACAAGCTGTTTTACCTCTTCTCCCACTAAGCCAACTTTCTTCTAATTGGCTGACCCTCTCAAACAGGTCTGAACAGCAGGTAGATGGAGCATCCGAGCTCAAAGCTAGAGCTGTGTGCCTGAGATGACCAAATAAAAGATTCCTGCTCACACTGACATCAAACAGAGCCAAGACTGACTGAAACTGTGTGTGTAGAGCATTCTGAAGCCTGAGCTTTTGGCTCACAGTCATTACCTGTGTATAACACTGACATTATTACATTTTTTCATTATTGTAAAACTTTGAGAATATTTGATATGAACATCCATTCATGTAACAGTGGCAAATAAATGAAGAGAGGAATAACATAACAGCTCCCTTTTAAAGACTACTGACTGACATAAGAGGTCAGTAATGAACTCAGGGAGGTATAAAAGGGAGAGACATATTATGACATGTATTGCAAATATTTTGCGCCACACCACATTAAAACTGCTCATCAGCAGTCAGTCATACAGCAGAGCATATTTGGCATCAATAAATATCCAGTCAAAATGTTACTATAATGTTGGCTGATTTTGTATTCTGAATTTTTGGCACCCACCAGAGCAGTTCTGGCCACTTATTTTAATAAAATGTATTAGTAGAGCAGGGATTTTATTTATTTATTTTTAATGACACAGTCAAAAGAAATAAAAAAGGAAAGATACAGATCTCTCTCCAATGAGATGCAATACAACCATTAGTGGCACTAAGTTGTGCTTCTCAACCCAAGAAGAACAACTTACTAAGTCAAAACGTAAAAAAGTAATGCTTGACAAATGGAACTATAATTTAACTGCACAATTTGGCTGATAGTATAATCGTTCACCATCCAAGACCTGGACAGAGGCTTAGAGAGAAAATGCAAAAGATGTAGCACCAAGAAAGCTCACAAAAGCAGCACATAGATGACCATTGCTTGAATTATGCAACCATAAGTGCCACTGTGGCTATGCCTGCTGCAGGCCAAACAGCCTGGCTGGATAAATATCACTCTCAGGTAGACTGGGTAAGCACATGGAAAGCTACTCTGTGTTATTAAACAAGGTGGGTTAAACTGGCGCAGCTACACAGCAGCAGCTGTTAAGTGTTTGTCTATTTGATAACTTGAATAGTTGTATTAGCTGGGCAGCTAACTGAATTTAACCAAATTCACGAGAAGGCCACGAGTTAAGTTTCCAAAACAGTTGTTACCGAGTCGCCGTAACAGTGTGGCAAAAACTAAAATGCTAGGCATTAAATAATACCACTTAAGAGCAGTAGGCTGTACTAGAGGAAGCTAGAAATAGCCCCAACGGTTAAGTGTGCAGTCGTTCGCCGAGTGACGGTGGAGACTTGCTGCTCAGGCGGACACTCGCGTCGTCAATGACTCGGTGGGCTCCGTGGCTAATGGCCAGTTATAACGGTCCTGAGAAACCACAAGAAGCCTTCCTCCTCACATCAAGTCACCCACACTAAAGTATTTTCCTCCAGCCGCACTGCTACCAGCCTCATCGGCTGTGTATCCGCAGCTCGCAGTGCAAAAGAGAGCGCGTTGTGTAATAGACCTGAGATATAGTGTTACCGTAACGACACCTTCTCCATATTCCTCACCGTTTATCCAACTAAATAAACCACAAAATACCACAGCAGCCGTCCACGCTCACTCGGGCTGCACCGATACTTGCCGTGCAATGGCGGTTTGTAAACGTTGGAGCAACAACAGACCTGTGAAATGTCACGAAAACAAATCCAGTTACTCACCGGAGGAATCCTCATCTTTACGTAAAGTCCCGCGGAGCCCCTCCGTTAGCATCCGCCATACCTGATCTTCTTTCAGAGCTAATTTTGAGTATCCGCCTCGCGTAGACCCTCCAGACCCGCCTGACTCAAACAGTCGGAAAGTAAAGCCTGTAGTCTAGCGTAGTTGTGCGACAGCAGTACTCAAGGATCCCTCCCCCAAGGTTTAATACTGGGGAAAAGAAGGAGCAGCGGTAAGTTAGCCAAAATTAAAATCATTAATGTCCGGTTTTCAGAATAAGACACGCAGCTAGCTAGGTGTTAATCCTAGGTGTTAAGAAAATGTGGAAAATCAGAATGCAGTCCCATTATTAAAGATACATAGGGCCCTGCAAGACATTTTTAATTGTCAAATTTACCTGGAAAGTAAGCTTAACTAAAGTGGGTATATACCTCCAGAACGGATTAAAAGAGATAAGTACTTTATTAACATAATGCTGGTGGGCGGTAAAAAGACCTACTCTTAACTCTCTGGTTAATACAGGGAAGCCCAGCACTGAATACATGCATGGAAATTAAAATGAACATTTATAAAATGGAAAAGAAAGCACAATGTCTCAATTATAAATCTAAACAATTTGTTTTATACTGGGATAAATAGACTTGATTTTATTTTTGCAAATTTGCAATCAATTTATGTTCATTAGTAGATCGCATCCAAATTGGTTTCTCTCTTTTTGATTTTTGTCATTTCCCTTATTTCACTTATGTGTATATCTGTAATATGTTGTATATGTAGCGTTGGGCATAAAAAACACTTACCTTGCCTTATTTGGTGTCATTTTTTCAGCACAACCTCACATGTGTAACTTTACAGTTTTGTTTATTCTGACATGCACATTGGACCTAAAGTTACACACACAAAAAAAATCAGATTCGATTTTTTTTACGGTGAAAACCACAAACATGTTTAAAAAAACATATTTATAGCTTAAAACAAAAATATATAAATTGTAATTTTTAAAAACGTGCATACAAATTTAACAAAGAAAGTTATACACGACTATTTACAGCGCTTATTTTAATAATATTTTACATTATTAAAACATTTCCTGAAATATATTAAAGGGAAACAAATTAAAGTAACAAATGTATTTGTTCATTGATTGTAAAAATGTCAGAAACTAGAATTAAAATAAACATGATCTCAACCTAATATAATCAAAAGTCTTGCTGTAATCAAATAAAAATATATAAATTTAACAGTATAATAATATTAGGCTAAAGCAATACATACAACTAGAAGAAACTGTATTTTTATTTCCATGCAGTTTTCATCACACGCATGTAAAATATGACTTAGTAATCTTTCAGCACCCGATCGTCCATTTATTAAAGGTTTTATCTTTACGCTCTTATTTCCCAGCACACAACGCGCAGTTTCCGGTTTTTCCTCCAGCTGTTGGCGCCAAACTTGACGAAGCTCCAACTGTTCGGCTCCGTCCAGGCTGCACTGTAGTCCAGCCGCCGCTGCCGCATCAGCAGCAGAAGTAAGGACATTTTGGTTCAAACCGGGCGGACGGTGAAGCGCTGAGCCCCGGGGCGGGTCCGTGGATCCGTCCCGCTCACGACACCCTAGAGCCAAAATGGCCCGTCCACTCCCGCGCGCCGTAACCTTGCCAGCCCTCTCGGAGAATGACAGCCATAGAGGCATTGATCAGCACGATGCAGCACCGTCAGAGATGATCAATGAAATGGGCTGTTATGATGTGTAAACCCCTCCTTACTCACAGACCCAGCTGCAGCTTTAAAAACGCATTTCAGTGAAACAATAGAAACACTTAATGATTAGTAAAGTGACAAACCTACCAAAATAGAATATAAAGTGCTCCAATGGACATAATAGACCAATAGGTCTTTATTAATAACTTTATTATGGATTTTGTGAACCAGTAATAACCAAAACTGAAATGTAGCGAAATTGATTAGAATTCTTTTTCTAACTTGTGAATATTTTTTAGACACTACTTTGGATTTTGACAATGCAGAATAGCACTTTTTGTTACTTTTCCTTTTTATTGTTCTGCTTGTATATATTATCTACACATTTTGTCATTTATCATCAGGGTGTTTCTGTCCTCTTTCCAGAGAACACATATAAAAGTGTTCCAGTATAATTGAGCATGACACCCCCCACACATTTTAAGCATATTTATAGATTAATTCACACTTGCAATTAACATTAAAATAATGTACCTATTATCAATAAGTAGCTGGAATTTTACCAAATTAATGCTGTTTACAGTAGCAATGCTACTAAATATTGTGTTTCATTGTACAAAAATGCCAACACAAAAAATGATTGCAGCACTTTTTCCTACATCCTCAGTAACACTTGTGCAACCGGTTTTATAAAATGTGCAAATGCTGTTTAAAGCTCCTACGATCTGCACGAAATGATGCTTAATATGATTTACAGAAAGAAAAACAGGTTATTCAATTACAGTTAATATAGAAATGAAAGCAATCCATCACATTTGTGAGGCTCTAACAGCAAAGTGTGTAATTTCTACTTGATGGCTAAAAATAAGTAATTTAAGACAACTGCGTGGTGATTGCCAGGCAATGTGATGGTGACGTGCATTAAAAAATTATACAATGCTATCCTAAGGTGCTGTAGGTGCATACAAACAGCTAATTTAAGCCCATTGCTAGGCGATTGTGCAGCAACATGACGATAAACTGTGTACCACAGGTATGAACCATCAGGGACCTGAGATGTACCCGTGTGCCACTTTGTTGCTCAGCGCCTGATGGTGTAGCACGAGTTTGCGGACAAATAAGCAAACGGTGAAGTAACACTGAGTACTGCTTTTATTTTTGATACTTTGCAGTTGATGCTTCTGTGATGCCACAGAACATATTTTAATGCAGTATTTTCATTGTAAGGAAGTATTCTTTTTATTTTTTTTATATGAAAACTTTTTTATGTAGGATTTTTTGTTAAAGGGGTTGCACAGTGAGAGCACACCAGTCATGAAATCAGAAATTTTTATGATATGAATACAAAATCAATCCAGCAAGAAAATGATCGACAGAAAAAAAGTCATTGAGTTGTGATTTTAATTGTAAGTAGACCTCCCGTCTTCTCCCCGTATCAAATGGAGGCCACATTAAAGCTCTTCATTCAACCACAGAACAGCTACAAAAATGCAGTTTGGTTACATCCATAAACACTTTATGGACAAAAGTATTGGCCCACACCTCTTAATCTTTGAGTTCAGGTGTTTTCAGTCCCGTTGTCACAGGTGTATCCAATTAGCGCCTAGCCATGCAAGCTGCCTTTACAAAGAGTTCACCGAGTTTGAGTACGGTAGTGTAATGCACAGGGACAGAGTTTGTTAGATTTCTTCCCTCCAAAATATTCCACGGTGTGGTGTTTTTTGACTGCAGCCTAAGTCTCACCCGTCTTTAAATTTAACTGCACTTTTTTCAAAATAAAAGGAGTTAGAGAAATGCAGTAACTACTTAAACTGTGAGGTACACGAGGTCGAGTCCATTTATTAAAACTTATAAGTGTGTTGTTTTGCGCCTAAGAAGCCTTATTATTACATAATTACATAGCATTAACAACAGTGTATTGAAGACAGCACTGTTTTTCCCAGAAAGAGCTCTGGATGCCCTTTTCCCCTCACTCCTGTTTACATGAGAGCTCAAAGATGCAACATAACCAATCATCTAACAGTGTCCTGACAGATAATCTGACCTCAGGAGTACTGGGGTACATAATAGCTCAGTTATTAATGAATACAAGTGTTTCACACACCTCACCACACCCCTTTAAAACCGCTTATCGAGGCAGACGGGTAAGAAAATATCTGAAAAGTAAACAAAGAGAAACAGTAATAGCCCAAAATGTTTTATTAAATTCATAATCACCACTATAATGTTAAGCGAATCACTTGTTCACTTTAACTGTAATTTCATAATCTCTTAAATACTAGCCACGTTTGACCATATAAGAAGTTTATGTCTAAAGTATTTGGAGTCCTTTGGGTGCTGAGAGTTATACAGATACAATATCACCACAGAGTGAAATCAGAACTTAAGTGTGTGTGTGTGTGTGTCGTAGTGCTGCTGCAGGCTAACCCAAAGTGGTTCACGTCTCTGAAGATGATGCACTGCACCTTTAACAACCATTCCCCCACAAAAGGAAGTGCCCTTTGTGAGTCTGCGAGAAGTTTCAAAAAAATTTAAAACAGTGGACTGAGGGGGCAATTCAAAAAAAATAAGAGGAAAATCATCAGTTTGCTTCATTCTTTGAGGCTTCATCAAAGTTCTCCACAAGATCTGCAAGACAGAAAACAACAAAGACCATTAGGATTTTGTTGTGAAAGCAGAGCTTTGTTAAAGAGAACCTGACAGCTGTCGAAACGGGGAAAATGCATCAATCCTAAAACTCTGAACATGAAATATTAAAACTATCTGAATAAACACACAAAGTAACTAATGGAACTACTAACTGTGCTCCAATCAAGATAAAGACCTGATATAACAAACAAAGGTGAGATTTCACGGAGGAAGCTTTACCTGGGACGTCGTCATCATCCTCTTCTGCATTTTCCTCCTTGACTGCTTTCATGTCCATTGCTGTTAAATCAAACACAAAAAATTAACCAAAGGTGAAGGTTCAAACTGTAATTCTCTTGATCAGTGCTGCAGACATACATCAGACACCGGTCCTATGACTACCACGCAACGTGCAGAATGAGCTGCAAACATCCCAATGCAAACTAAAGATCAACACAAACTGTGCGAAAAGACCACACAATGTGATCGGAAGCCACAGGGCAGCCCCTTAAAATACCTTATGGTGACATTTTATCTTCACCTTTTCTGCTCTTGTTTTGGACTCTGCGCAGATTCACAGCACAGGATTAGCTGTGTGTCCAAGTGGAAAAGCAGCTCCTGTCTCCTATGTTTTCTTCACTGAGTTTATTTTCATCGTCATGTGCATCATCTACAAGGCCAGCCCCTGCAGACTAAATCATCTAGATGCTCAGACCGTGTGCTGGAAGTGTCCCCGCCCTTATGAACTACCAATCAGTCTCTGAATGCGCTGATTCTTTCAGACTCAAGGTCACGTTTACATCTAATCCTCAGTAACTCTAAACAAACAAAACACTGCTGGGTAAGTACAAAAAAATGTGCAAGGCAGCGTTTTAAGCAAGTTCAGCCGCGACCAGCTGCTAATGTCTGAGTCATTTAGGCTCCGTGTTTGCCAACAGGGACACCTGAACAATAGTCTCATCTCTCACCACAACATGTGTGTGATAAAATAACCTTTGATGTGAACTGGGACTGTTTTTTTCACATGGCACAACCTCAGAGGACACCCTGACATTCTGACAGGGAGTGTGTGTTTTAGCCCGTGTGCTCACATTGCCGTGGGAACTGCTCAGCCAGCTTGCGCAGGCTGCTGAGGCTGTCTGCTCCCAGCTGGCTCAGGATGCCAGGCAGCATCTCTGTCAGCTGTTTGGTCTCGCCGTGGCCCGTGATGGCAAAGGTGTTGGCAGACAGAGACGCCTGAACTTTGGGGTTGTTGAAGTGAATCACCGTCCCATCGTCTTTTATCATATTCACCTGGGAGAGAAAGAGAGAAACGGCACAAACTAGATTAGAGCAAGACTACAAATTGTTTTTTGCAACATCAAAACATTCTGCCCAGGCTTATTAACGCCAGCCCAGGCTATATTTCATATATAAAATGAATATAGCCAAGATCTCAATGCACTGTGGAAATAGAGTACTACAAGCACAGAAGCAGCACAAGAATCTGATAAATGGATTCATTTCCTTTGGGCAGTTTTGGTTGGGACCATCCCAGAAACACCAACCAGGGTTTCCTGGAAAGATCTGACTGTGCAGAATATGATACGTGACTGTATCAGGTTCCAAACTGATACTTGTGTGATGTTCAAACAAAATAAAAGGTACGAGATTAGTGGCTCTATCAAATAATCCCTGCCCTGTTTGTTAGTGTGCGGTGATACATTTTTAAAAACTTGATCACAATAACACACACTGCACTGTAGTTGTGTTGAAACAGACAAATGAGGAACTCTCACTCTGGTTTAGCACATCATTTCAAGCACAGTCATTCGCATGCGTGTGAGACTGTGCATGTATGCTTGATTAAAGAACACTGACTTTAAAATAAAGTAGTTACTAATATTTTTTTATTACAATACTTTTATTTATGGGTGTTAAATCTTTTATGTACAAGACAAAGCAAATATGTTGGTTTTGTAGAGTATTATTGTTGTTAGGTTATGCTGCATCTATTTATTCCTGCTCTGTGCTAATGTCAACTTCCCAACTGTGGGACTAATTAAGGCGATCTTATCTTATATCAAGTCTCAAAATAAGAAAAAGAAAGAAAAAAAAGGATGTCATGCATCAGGTTAGGGTCTCATTTTGTTTATGCTCTGATGTCACAAGGACATTTATGGCAAGCCCGTTCGCTGAAAGCTCCCTAAAAATAAACTTGAAGATAACGTGAATGCGCTTCACTTAAGCGCTCCCGGGCCCTCGTCCTTCTGTATGCCTTATGACACGGTAATGATGAAAAATTCAGGAATCTCTGAAAGAAACAAATCAAAATAGAACAGATAGAGAGCAGCAGTAGCATTAGTTCCCCTGTGATGGCTCACCTCTTCTATCCCTGCGATGTTGTTCACTGCCAGCTTCTTCAGAGAGCCCTGCAGTTTTTTGTCGTCAGCTGTTGCCGTTTTGTGAACAACCTTTTTCTTCCTGCGGGCCGTTCCCTGCATGGAAAAAACGGATTTCATAAATGAGTGAAACATAATTTCAAACATAGTTAAAAAACATGACACAACTTCTCATTTGGACCTTTATTTTTTATTTTTTCTAGAAGTGAGTGGCTTACTCTCTCCATCTCAGAGTGCATTCTTCATTATAATTACCACTAATGTATAAATGCTGTGGCTCAGGAGGAAGAGCAGACTGTCTAGTAATCATAAGGTCAGTGTCTTTGGCCAAGATACTGAACCCGAAGCACCTTAAGTTGGGTTTTAATCTTCAGTGTTAAAACTCTACCTTTGGTATGTTGCAACAGTAAACCCTTTAGAAACCTGCACCATAACTTACTCCGTAACCTCAAGCGCACTTCCCTAGAAATGTAACCACACGCTGTGTTGTTGCAGCTCACAGTGACTGTGATTGGCTCGTTCAGCACCATCACTGCCTCCTATGCATTCCAGCTATTTGCCCTTCTGCCACCGCTTTTAAAAATCAAACGGAAGAGAAAGGACCAACTAATTGAAAATTGGAAACTCCTGTGCCAATTAGTGTTTGCTGCCAAAACTGCAGGGCAACGCAGGCACACCCACACACAAATATAATGCTGCGCTCCATTAGGAGTGGGAAGTTCAAAATCCAGAGTTCCCAGTCAAATTTTTCAGGTGGAACAGCCTTGGACCTCCCACTCGCACCAACACCAGTTTTGAACTCGGAGGCCAAGCTGGAGGTAAAGCTGAAGATAAGATTTTCAGCGGGAGAGACTAGAACTGACAGGATTAGGAATAAATATGCACTATATTCCCAAAAGTATTCGCTTGTCTGACTTCACATGCATATAAACTTGAGGAACATCCCATTCTTAATCTATAGGGTTTAATATGATGTCGGCCCACCCTTTGCAACTATTACAGGTTCAACCCTTCTGGGAAGGCTTTCCATAAGGTTTAGGAGTGTGTTTATTGGATGGTTGAGATCAGGACTCTGTGAAGGTCAGTCAAGTTCTTCCACACCAAACT
Organism: Apistogramma diplotaenia; assembly: GCA_015052665.1. Lineage (NCBI taxonomy): Eukaryota > Metazoa > Chordata > Actinopteri > Cichliformes > Cichlidae > Apistogramma > Apistogramma diplotaenia. The sequence continues at coordinate 46,922 of VOQJ01047563.1, read as the reverse complement.
TGCTCATCCATGTCTTCGTGGACCTGCTTTGTGTCATGTTGGAACAGGAAGGGGCCATCCCCAAACTGTTCCCACAAAGTTGGGAGCATGAAATTGTCCAAAATGTCTTAGTATGCTGAAGCTTAAAGGGTTCCTTCCACTGGAACTAAGAGGTGAGCCATCTCCTGAAAAACAACCCCACACCATAATCCCTCCTC
>VOQJ01047563.1:23995-42230 GCA_015052665.1 Apistogramma diplotaenia | reverse complement strand
ATTAAATATAACTATTTTTAAAAACATTGAGCTCCACCCAAAAAAAAAAAAAAAAAATTTGCCCACAGAAACACAAGAACATGAGATATAAATAAAATATACCTACGTGGGGGGGAAAAGCAGGTGCATTAGTTAAAAAGAAACATGTAAACGTCAAATAAAGACTGATTGTAAAATTACAGTTTAAAGAAATTACTAATCTGGTTATTTAAATATCCTGAAATTAAATGCAAGGAATTAGAAAATCTTCTACACTGGTTTTATGTGATGATAAATAGTCTTTCTATAGCCAACCAGCAGTCAAAGGACCTTATAGGTTTACTTTACATGGACGTAAAACATAATTTTTTTCACTTTGGAGACAGTAGAACCAGCTATTATTATAACTGATTAGAGCAGAAGTGTTCAAACCTCCTACAAGGAAGGCCCGATTTGATAATGTGAAAGTGCCTGAGGGCCAACAGTCCCTGATGACATTATTATATAGACAAGATGCATGTGAATATTCTCTTTAATTTGTTTTAATGCAGCAAACAAAGAGGAAGTAAGAAAATGTAACCAATCAGATGAACATAGAGCATAAAAGCTATGAATTTTCAGCAGAAATTTAAAATATACAGAAACTGTAAAGTTCAACTCTGTAATTCAGACAACAGAGCAACAGGGAAGCTACCTAATGTGAAGGGCACAAGCACACAGGACAGGTCTGGTTCGGGAGAAGTGGCAGGGAGTCACTGAGTCTTGATCATAAGTGGTTCTTCTATAAGTTCAGAACAGTCTGCAGACATAAATATGTGGAGCCAATCAAGCTTAACATCTTCTCTGGAAATGTTCGTATCTCTGGAAACTTGACCTTATCCAGCTGCCGGTAAAAGGAGATGCTGGAATCCGTCACACTGAAGCTCTGCAGGTGAGGTGGCGCATCATCAGGGTCAAATTAACATGTCCTTTTTGATGGCGGCAAAATCCCGAAAGTGGTCATTGAACTCACCAGCGAGGGGTGCGATAGCTGCTGCACACCGCTTCGCCTAAGCTGTCCTGGAGTTGCTGCTCTTTTCAGCACGGTTACTGTTGGATAGCTTGTCATGTATTCACATGTTTTGTCTCGTCGTGTATCTTCACATTATGTTCTTCAAACAAGGCAACAGTCTCATGGCAAATCAGGCAGGCAGTGGAAAAAAACAGAATTCCCTCCTTTCCTGGAAGCGGCGGCCGTCATTTTCACCTTCATTATCACTTTTCTTCTTGCTGTGGCCAACTTTTATTTGGCCAGTTAAGCAACATACAGCTACAGAGCCTCTGTGTCACCCCAACACAAGACCCATGATTGGTCCAGTCAGTGTTCTTCTTTTTGAAGTTTTATGGCAGCTGGCAGACATCTCTTTTACGATGCTGCCTCCAAGAGTTCAAAGGAGGTACTGCACACGGAATCGTATTCATCGTTTGCTGCTGCGGGCCAACACATTTTTAGACAAAACGCGAGGTCCATATAAAATCCGGCTTGGGCCGTGATCCGGCCCGTGGGCCAGACTTTAGACATGCCTGGCTTAAGATCAAGAAATGTCAAACTCTCAAATATGAATGAGTTAAATAATAAATTATGAACTAGACTTAATTACAAAATAATTTTTTTGGAGGACCATTTATTTGATAGTGCAGCAGTGAAGAGCAGAGAGGAAAGAGGGGCAAGGGGGGAGACGCACAGCAGAAGGCCAGAGGTCAGACTGGATCCCAGGATGCTGCTTTTCAGACAAATGACACATGGTCTTCTGATTTTATTTCTAAATTTGCCCATTTTTTTACCTCATAAATCTGCCAGCTTTTAATTCTAAAATGTACCGCCTTTTTAATATATTTTTGGGCAAAGTTTTCCAGTTCTTGTACAGTTTTCTTGTTTATCTAAAATTTGCTTAAATGTTTGTTACGTTATTGGTAAAAATCTGAAAACCTTGTTTCAGCTCTGGTTGTCTCACTATCTATTCATCTAGTTTCAGGTGACTCTGCAGCCTGATATTAAATTACTGCCATTCAGTTGCATTACCAGAGTTTCTTCACACCTCTTTCTATTGATTGTAAATTTAGGGCAGACCCACCCAGTTGTAGAAACACAACACCAGATATACAGTGTGTGTGTGTGTGCTCATTGATTCCTTCTGCCTGCAGGATTCGGAGATCACATCCACTGGAGGACGCTGGAAGATGCCAAGAAAGAAGCTGAAGCCAGGTGAGGTGAAATATTATAAATACTTCCTGAAATGCTGCTAAAGAGCTTTTATGCAACATTGCCCCGAGCCCAAAAGCAGCTGTTAAAAACTCAGACACACACACACACACACATCTATCACACACACACACACATCTATTTTTGTCCTGGTTAGAGGAGCAGACTGACCAGCTGTCAAAGACCAGGTGTAGTTTTTCATGTGCTGCAGTTTCAAGTTTTAAAAACAGAGAGTAGTTTTCAGTTCTGCACAACATGTGTTTGATTGTGGTTTTGATGCACGTTTAAATGTGTTTGACTTGACAGCGGGCTGCCAGTCATGGTCATCATCCACAAGAGCTGGTGTGGAGCCTGCAAAGGTAAAGGAATGTTCAGCCTTTCTGCTTGGAGTAATAATATCAGGCTCACTGTGTTAAAAAAATGAGGCACGTTGGAACTGCATTTAATCCTCTTAAGATATCACATTTCTTTTGTAAACAAATGGTTCATTAAATGTTAATTATGTACTTTAAACTTTGTAGTGGTGGATTTTATTAGGTATCATCCATTTGGTTTTACAGGCCTGTCCCACTTGAACTCAAACGAGGCTGTCTGTGGCCCATGAAGTAGAAATAAATATGACTTTATCCAAGATGAATGTAGTGTTAATAACCATTGTTCTTAAATCAGCACTGAAGCCCAAGTTTGCTGAATCCAAGGAAATCTCTGAACTGGCACACAACTTTGTAATGGTGAACCTGGAGGTGAGGAACTATCAAAAGCACCTCACAGTCAAGCTTGTTTGATTCTTATTTTGTCATCTTTCTACCAGCAATTATTAACACGTTTGGTGACTTCGATTTCTTTCCACTAATCTCGTCTTTGAACAGGATGAGGAGGAGCCAAAGGATGAAGCCTTCAGCCCAGATGGGGGATACATTCCTCGGATTCTTTTCCTCGGTAGGGAGGGAGGTGGATTCAGCCTTCATATAAACTCCTTTTAGCAGAGACTCCTTGAAGAATTCGCAGTAATAGTTTTAGTTTTCTTGTCCAGGTTATAGTTTTCAGAACTAAAAGCACAGTTAGGATTGTTAGAAAGTTTTGTTTTTTTTTTTAAATGTCAACTTCATACAAAGTCACAACTTGCCCAGTTATTTTTGGCAGATTTCGTTTTTGAAAGTATCTAATGGGCTGCTTGAACTCGCTGCAGCTCTTTGTGGGATCGACAGCGACTCTGGACTGCATGAATGTTCTTGAACGCCACTTGTTTTCTTCTAGTTTATCCTGTATGCGCACACGTTATCTTGAACAAGAGCTGTGTGCTGTGCTGGAAACTGCCCAGTGTGGCAGGTCTCAGCATGCTGCTACATCAAAGGAGAAGCTGATTAACAAATATGCGACAGCTGTGCTCCTCGACGTCATCAGGCACTGCTCCCTGAGCTACCTTGTCCACACCCCACTGCCACACAGCCTTTTCTAATAAAACCTACCTATAACAAACATTTGAATAGGACTTATGGGGAGTTATTCATCAAGAAAATTATAGATTAAATAGAAAAACCCAGTTTGTGTTTTGATTTCAACTGAACCTTTTTTTTTTTTGCCTTTTTATTCCCCTCAGATCCTCTCGGGAAAGTCCATCCTGAAATCACCAACAAGAATGGAAACCCCAACTACAAGTACTTTTACAGCAATGCAGAACATGGTAACAGTCCAGATTATCACTCATCTGTTAGTGGAACATTAAATTCATTTCACACCAACAGTCACTTCAAGGTGAGCAAGCACTTGGTGATGGTGGGGAGGAAGAACTCTCATTTAAAAAGGAAGAGGTAGGCTCAGGGAAAAGATACCCTGATGATTTCGGAGGCGATAGAGAAGAAAAAATGGGACAAAACACAAACTGCAGGAGAGATCAGATTAAATCTGAAGTGCTGGAAATAATACTGAACACTTTGTTAGGTGCACCTGTTCAGCTGCTTGTTAACACAGATCTAATCAGCTGATCACATGACAGCAACTGAATGCGTTTAGGCTTGTTGACATGTTCAAGACGACCTGCTGAAGTTCAAACTGAGTATCAGAATGAGGAAGAGAGGTGAATTTACCTGACTCAAGACGGGCTGCTCTGAGTATTTCAGAAACTGCTGATCTACTGGACGTGGTCAGAAAAAGAGACAATAAGCAGTGAGCTACGGTTCTCTGGTCAGAGAAACTGCATTAATCTAACAGGAAGGCAACAGTAACTCAAATAACCAGTCTTTACAACCATGATATGGAGAAGAGCGTCTCTGAATGCACATCTTGATCCTTGAAGCAGATGGGCTCCAGCAGCACAGCGGTTGTCACTCCTGTCAGCTAAGAACAGGAAGCTGAGGCTACAGTTTGTACAGGCCTACCAAAACTGGACAAAGGTCTGATTTCGATTACTGCTGGAGCCTCGAGAGGATTGGGTCAGGATTTGGCGTCTGTATGGCAACGTATCAATCAGACTGCTAGTGTAGTGATGCTCCCTGAGCCTGAGATCACTTCCTGTTAAAAAGGGAGTTCTTCCTTCACACTGTCACCATGTGCTTACTCATACATTACTGGATCATTAGAGCTCTCACGCTAATACTTCAAAATCTTTACCTTTAAAGTACCTCGAGATGACGCTGCTTGTACGTCGTCCCTGTGTAAAAGCAACAAAACAATGACTCCAGATATATATAAATTACAGCGGTCTATAGTTGTATTATTTTCTGCATTTCTTCCCTCTGTGCCACTCAGTTATATCCGGTATGAAGGAGGCGCAGGAGAAGCTGACGGGGGATGCCTTCAAGCACGGTCACACCGGAGATGAGCTGTGAGGAGGCAGCGACGGGCTTCAGGCTGTAAGGGCTAAACTTCCTCTACCTGATCCCGCGCTTTAAAGCTCCTCCAAACGACCCCTTTGGATATTTATACTTTTCACACAGTGGGGTTCATCTCACTGACTGAAGCCAACCATTATAGGAATCGGTGCTTTAGTATTTCTTTCTGTCCTCTATTACTCATTTTAATGTAACTAAATGCCATATACTGTACTTACTGTCTGTAGAGGATACAATCAACTCAAACTAGCCACGTTTACTGCCATTATTAACTCTCACCACAGTAGATAGAAACCTCACATCTTCAGGAAGATGCTCCATCTGCGATAGATACGTTTAGTTTCTCAAATACACTAAAAAACCTTTAAAAGTTTTCACCTAGGAGCAGAAACTCTTTCACCTTAGTTCAGATTAAGTATTTAAACGCCTCCAGTGATGTGCTTCCAGAGATCCTCTACAGTTCGTGTACCTTAACTGTCTGAAAATATTCATCATGCACAACATGAGTTTTCTGATTTATCACTGACTTTAATCCTGCCAGTTTGTGTACTTACTAAACCATAGACGGTATGAAAGATGGCTGGTGCTACCTTGATGCCACCCACTGCTTAGGGAAGTCCTGTAATGAAGCCTTTGAGCTGAGCGCTTTGTGAGGAGTAAAGGTCGGACCTGACTGAGCCAAAACGAGCAACTCATCAGGAACGTGTTCACCGAGGTCCTGGGAGAGCACCTTTTCCCCTTACACCTCTATACTACCAAAGGTCTCTTTGCAACAACAGGAGTCGCCTCCTGGTGGTCATTAGAAAGAAAGCAGTTTTAAGGCACTTCTGCATTGGCTTCACTTTTCAGACACAGAAGCTACCTCCACCTTCTTATACTGTCTATGATCTATAGCTACATGAAGATTTCTGTTTCGCTGCTCGTGAAGTGACACCCCTCTTCATTTTTCATTTTTATTGGGTTTTGTTAAACTTGAAATAAGGGAAGGGAACATTGCTGAAGTGTCTGGATGTATTTTATACATGAACACGGCCAAGTGTGCAAATAAAGTTTGTTCTGTTGAACAGTTTGAATCCTTTCAACAACCAACTCTCTGTGCCGTTAGTCAGCTGCATGTTCCCCCCTGTGCCTGTGCGGGTGTCTTCCCACAGTTCAAACACATGCATGTTCGGTTCATTGATTCTAAATTGGCCGTAGGTGTGGATGGGACCGCTGTACGCCGTGTCTGTCCTCTCACCCTGTGACAGCTGGGATATGCTTTTGCCCCCAGTGACCCTCTGGTGAAGAAGATGGAGAAACTAAACTAAAAACCAAAACTAAGTTCAGTCAAATGAACTCAAACTTTAGCTTTAACTTGGAAAACTAAAATGGGGGAAAAAAAATAAACAGGTGTGTGTTTACAAATTATAATAGACTAACACTAAAACTTAACTAAAAACTGCATTTAAAACAAAAACTCAACAGAAGATGCACAACTATATTAACCAGGTCATGTTTGTAAATAAGATCTGGTTCTCAAATATTTTACCTGGTAAAAAGATTTTAAAAAATTCATTCATAACAGCAGGCAATAACAGTACATCAAATTTTATTGTCTATGCAACAATAGTGATCCCTTATAGTTTGCCTTTCTCTATTTAAATTCACTTCAGATGCAGTTACATTAATACAAGTGCTTTTGCTTAAGATCACAGATTGAAGTTGATCCACATGTGCCCTTCGTGTCGAGCCACATCTTTAAAATGTGTCTTACAGCATAAGATTTTTATATTATAAAATAAATTACAGGAAAAAAAAAACATTTCTACAGGAAACAAGAAAAAGAGAAATATGAGGAATGTGTCATCTAAAGGTATCAGGAGTAAAAAGTCCTCTCTGTATTGCTCGAGATGTGCTGTAAGGGCGATTTTTATCATTTTTAAAACAGGATTTTGGAGAGAGGAGTATTGCTACAATCACTATGACTGATAATTACACAATGCTGCCACTGCTGCAAAAATCAGCAGCACTTTCACATATAAAAATACGCCTATAAAAAGCTGTGTGATACATCTGAATATTCAAAACAAAAACAAAAAAAAATCACAGCTACTATTAAACACGATCAGACTTTAAAATTTAAGGTTGTGCATGTACCATTTACAGCCGGTGTGACAGACCCCTGTGGACGAGACACCGTGAGCTTTAAACTGCAGCTGTTCTGTCTCTGATGTTTGCACAACATCTGGAATGATTCACCAACTCGTCAGCATGCTGGAGGCAGGTCCAGTGTTGGAGAATGTTTTCCGGATTTACTGGACATTTTACACAATTACACAGGCGAAGTGTTGACGCGCTAAACCTCACTTAACCCTTAAAGACGCCTTGGCAGAGAGCAGAGCTACACCTAAGAACGAAGAGAGGGCAGGACACTTCCTTCACCCAGGTGGTGCTACTTGAAGTTTGTCCAGTTGACTATTAAGATTTCGGGGGGGCTATTTGTGTGACTACAGGGCGGAGGGTGGGGACAGCTGCAAATTTAAAGTCTTCCATCCCTGGCGTCTCCAATGGCCCCCCAGACGTCAAAGACAAACTCGTCGGGAAAGGCGAAGTCTCCGAGGGTCTCGTCCAACGCCATGGCGAATTCATCCGGGTTTTTCTTGTCACGTCCGACCTCGACCATCGTAGAGGCTGGAGAGAGAGGAGCAGGTGACTCAGTGCCGAGACCGAAGCTTCATTTCATCAGGACCGTGAACATGCTGTGCAAAGTGGATGCAGTTTGTTTCCTCATTAGGAGGGAAAAAGTGGACGACCTTTGGTGGTGCTGTTTCCCCAACCTCTTCAAAGTCCTCCTGACCACTTAACACAGCTAAGATGGTTTGTGAATAACTTCCATCTTTTACATTTAGACTCAACATACAGGGCAAATTCTTTTCTTACAATTCTATTCTTAGAAGTCTGGCCCTGGGAAGCGCTGTAAATAAAAGCCCAGATATTTATAAGCGAGTGAGATTTTGCGGCTCTTTCTGTGTCTTGGACACCACGTTACAGTGTGATCTGGTGGCACAGCATTCCCCGTGCAAACATTTTTATTTTTAATCTGTTACAGTCTCACAAATGTCTGTCTGCTAATAAAACGTTGGCTGGATCAAAACCAATGTTTAAATTCCACATTTCTGCTTCTTCAGCCTCAGCCGGCGAATGAGAATAAATTAAAGTTTGTTTCTCGTGTCTCTGGGGTTTCTGGGGGTATTGTGACATGCACTAAATTTTAGATTGAGTGAAACTCGATTACACTGGCCATGGATGATGATTTGGGTTTTTTAATTCTCATTAACTAAGATTAAGTTGATTTTTCTTGCTCATATTTATAGGTGAAATGGATGCTTTTTGTTTTGCATGTCTTGCAGGTGGTTAGCACAGCTCGAAGGTCTGGGTTTGAATCCACCTCGGCCTTTCTGTGTTCCCTGTGGGTTTCCCCCCACAGTCCAAAGACATGCACTTACTGGGGTTAAGTGGTGATTCTAAATAGCCCATAGGTGTGAATGGTTGTGTGTCTCTCTGTGTTGACCCTGCGACAGGCTGGCGACCTGTACAGCTTGTACCCTGCCTCTCACCCTATGACAGCTGGGATAGGCTCCATGTCACATTATATATTAATTAAATGTTAATTAAATTTGAATAGAACAAAGTTCAATATGCTCCATATGCATCCACTCATTACTCCTTTATGTCCACATTTCCTCTATCATCTTTACAAATAGATATACTGTATAAGTCCACAATCTTTCCATCAGTCATTAAAATAATGTGGTAAAAGACTGAAATGTAACAATAAAAAATAATATTACTAATATTTCAAAAAGGAGGAAAAGTATTGATACAAAAAGGGTGGTTACATTGTTATTAATTTCACACTTTCATTACATCTCCTCACTAGATTCTGGCGGGTTTTACTGCTACAATAAAAGCTCACTCTCTTTCTCTGTGAGAGTAAATTAGCATTAAACCAGTCCTTACCAAGTTCAGTGTCTCTGATGCCCATATAGCTCTCCAGAAGGTCATCCACTTTCTTCACAGCCTTCTCCTCAAATTCTGTCGGCTAGAACAAGCACACAACGCAAAGTGTTAATCCCAGACATCCACAGTGTGTTCACTACTGCACACAGCCCTCCACAAGGAGACCACCTCTGTGTCACTGGACTTCACTGATGAGGACGACAACATGCAGATGGCACAATGTGTAATCTGACTGGTCTTTCCCCCCTTTCTTTCAGGCAGCTTTGGAGATTGAGTCAAAATGAAGACTTATTTCCTGATTACCTGAAGGACAGAGAGAAACGTACCTCTTCCTCTACAGTGGCTGGACCCTTGGAGCGGAGTCTCAGAGTCCCCCTCCCTGTGCCGATCCTGTTGTCGTTGGCAGGTTTGGCGCCTTTTGACCTGGGCTCAAGCATTTCTGTCAAATAGGAGACAATATTGAGTAAAAGACATGATTTGTGTTAGTCGTTATCAACTTGTAAACCCAGTAAAACAGGTTTGTTTTTGCAAAAGGAATGCAGAGCATCTCACCACGCTGATCAACAAAAGTACACCTGCCTTCACAAGGGCTGAAACTCATGATTGTGTTACCAAGTTATTTTGACCCAGAAGGAAGCTAGAAGAGGAGCCTGTTAGCAAAATGTATGCCGCACTTTGTTTTAACAATGTGATATATGACATTGAATCTACAGATGTAAAACAACTTCTCCAACATGCCTGAAACTATTTTCCTGCCAAGTGAGCATGTGCACTGAGGAGGTCTTATTTGTGGAATCATTTCTTAAAGGCATGCTGCTGCTTACTCACCGAAGGCCTTCATGGGCTCAACCAGCTTGAGGGTGAAGGACTTGTCTCTGGGCAGATCTTTAAGCATACGGGCGACCTCGTAGTGCCGCGTCCCGACGACGTTACGCCCATTGATGCACTCTATGTGGTCGCCGACACAGATCACCTTTACCTTATCCGCAACACTGCCGTCTTTGATACGCTGCCACACAGGGAGAGGACAGAAAAGGAAAAAGTCAGTGAGCAATGTAATTACAGGACGGAAAGATGATGTATGACGTGTTTTTTTTTTTTAAAGCAATGAAAGACTAAAATAGAGAGCAAACAAACCAAGTGCGTGTGTATCAGGCGGGTAGTATCCCTTTTTCGTGAGCCAATGGATTTTTAAAAATCATACACAGAAAGCTGAATGGCAGTTTAATGACGTTGGAAAGAACACTAAAGGAAAAGGCCACTTTCTTCCATTTCTAATTAAAGAGTAAAACAGCCCTAAATAATCCTCGACTATCCTGCTGTCATCATCCAGGGTCTGAAGGCTGTTTTGGAAGAGGTCACGATGTGTGTTTTCTTCTCTTAATTAGGTCTGGGGGCGAATCACAATTGTACAATGCCAGTTATAGTAATCATAAAACTACTCTTAAGAGCCAAAAAGAAGAATTACAGTCACGCGAGTTCACAAATATAAACCTCTAAATAAGAAACAGAGAGGCGCTTTGGTTGTTTAATTTCCAAACAGGTTAATGAAAAAGGTTCATTTGTATTTTCTCAGTTTGCCGTTGATATGGGTTTTGGGGGTTGTTAAGTAAGCAAAAGATGGCCCAAATGCAATAACCATTACATCTGTGTTCCAGTGTAAACATCATGTTTTAGGGCTCATCAATAATGACAACAACAATCCTACACTAGAGAAAAACTGAGAGAAGCAAGATTTCTTTGGCACTCCAATGGGATTACTTCCTGTTTATCACCCATGAAACTTAAACCTCAGAGGGTTAAAAAAACGCTTATTTCCAGTTATATTAGCACACATGAAGCACTAATTAAAGAACCAATAAATGTGACTGAGTGTCTGGAATATCCGACTGAGGATTTGATTATGTACTGCTGCCCTCACTGCACAGCACTAACTGGCTCCAACCAGAAATAGAAGGCTAAACTGACCAAGACGACAAGCACATGCACAGTCTATAGGTCGAGAAATGCATCCCTCACAGGCTGGCAGCTTTATTAAACCTGCAAAGTGTCAGTGGAAGAGGTGCCACCAGCATGCAGGCTGAAGACTGGCCAATAACACGAAGTGATTCACATGGGCAGGAGGACACAAGCACAACCTTTTTACATCGTTTTGCCATAAACTGTGGACAATTAACTACCAGACAAAAAATTATCTTAAAAACCTTCAATACAATCAATATATTTATGAGTTGCATCTCTATATATGCTCATGATACCGGCTAGTGTTCATTTTAATGTCTGATTTTATAAACAAACATAGGAAACACTTAACTTTGGGATTAAATTAATAAATCTATTAAATTCTATTCCATTTCTCATAATATAATAAGTGAGATAAATGCTAAAACACCCACTAGCATATTGGTACTCATACACCTATAGGTGCACATGGCAAATGAGCTGCATAAACAGGGGTACATGTAGAAAACACACTAATCACATGACAACACTCCACTTTAAATTAAAGGTTGGTTATGATGTGCTGAGCATGGGAAGCTCTGCTCACTCTTCTTACCTTAATGAAAGCGTAGCCGGCTCCATTGTCTGTGATGGTGAGGCCCAGAGCATCTTCAGATTTATAGACCTCCAACTCCTTTTTTACCCCTTTAATGTGGGCGAAGATAAAGTCCTCCAGGCCGATCTGGCCCCCCAGCAGCTTCTCCATGTCTATCTTGTGTGTGTTGAGGGTGCAGAAGAGGATCTGCATAGAGGCATGAAGCAGGTACATAATTAATGTCACATGTGAGGAGAGGTTTATCCAAGAAATGGTTAAAAAGTGAGGGAAACACCCAGAACATTCTGTATCTCTTATATTTAACAATAAAAAAAAATGACTTTCTGTTTTTAGTCACAGCATGAAAACTGAGCTGGTTTCAAAAATAAAAGCTCTTTGAGTGTAGATGACTGAGTGCTACGTCACTGTGCTAAATACAGAAGCCATCAGGGAGCTGGGTGTTTATAACAGCAGCTAAGTTATGCGGTTATGCCCTCTCCCACCCCACGGTGTCGTCAGTGAATGTCTGACCTGCCTTTTAATGAAGCAAATGGGGAAATTATCTTTCCTCTTGTGTGGTTTCACACTTTAACAGGACAGAAAGAGGGGAACATGATCACCAAGAACACGACAGACTGATTTAACAGCCCTTTAGACAGTGAAACCCAGGACGAAGAGTCCAGTGTTTGTGAATCATTTATTCTGCTCTGACTCAGCTAGGCAGGCATTTAAGCTGGGGCTAAGTTCTGCTGTTATCAGTATTTATTAACCACGGGAATGCGCTCATATTAAAGTCATGCATCATCCTTCGACTGCAGGATCAGCTTTGGGAGAAAATGATCCACGCTTTAAAAGGCTGACTTGCAGATCGGGAATGCTTCGTACAGATTTCTCAGTAGGACGACCTCTGTGCGCCAATCAGCTGCTGGCAATGAGACTGGCCTTGTTTGGGCCTTTTTGTCCTCCTGTTTACCAACAACAGCTATTCACACACACACACACACACACAAACACACACACACACACACACACACACACTGGCTGACGCATCCTGATTGGTTGCCTTGGGTTACCAGACTATAAAAGAATTTGATTATAATGAAGGGAGGCCAGTGGAGGAGAAGGCAGAGAGAGAAAGTAGAAGTACAGGAGAAGAGAAGGTGATGGCTACAGCAAACGAGGGGGTGCACTGTAGCTGAAATGATGGCTGTTTTTTTTTTTCAAACCAGACCCCCACCCAATTTCTTTCGCCTCAGCCCAGGCCAGGGTATTACCCAAGCATGAGTGGGAGGAACAGCAGCAAACGCCTACACCCGATTACCGAGGCTGCCTTCTGCATTAAGCTGCTTCTCTTAGAGGCGGGCGGCTCTCAGCACTCCTCTCCTCCTGCTGAGCTGCCTGCTGACACTGTTTGCGTCGCTACTTTGCAGCGAGCGGCTTCGCACTCTCCACCCTCATCTCTGACGGCCTGACTCACAAGAACAGATACTACACCACCCACGGCCTGTGTCGCGCTCACCAAAACCCTGATAACCACATGGAAAAAGGGCAAGTCGAGAGAGGCACTGCAGTCTGTTCAGCATCATCCAAGACAAAGCTACTCATGTGTCAGTGAGTTTTAAGAGGATTAAAAATACACTAAATCAGATTTAAGTTTTAATTTAGAGTCAAAACTTTGTTTGGATGCACATCAGGTTTTTATGTGATCAACTGAACCTTTGAGAAAAAGCTGAAACATAATTCAAAATTATTTTTATACTTCAATAAATTTATAGCAAAACAATATATACAGTAAATATGAAACAGTTACAATGATTGATGCTTACAATAAACACTAAGTTTCATATGATAACATCAGTGTACATACAAATAATCCTGTGTGCAAAAAGCTCAGGTTTCATACTGCTCTAAACACTCTGTTTCAGACACAATATTCTACTCTTGGCTCTGCATGATGTCAGAGAGGAAGGTCTACTCAGACCATGGTTGTTATAGATGAATTAAGTGAAAAATAAAAACTACGCTTTTTCAAATGGAAAAAACTTAAATACACTTTTTACAATGATAATAAACTATATAATTATAATGAAGAAACTAAAATGTGCAAACCTGCTCTGGAAACTTACTGAAACTAAACTAAGAAAATTTAAAAATTAAACGAAAATTAATACCAATGAAAAAAAATGAAACTACATTAACTTTGGCTCAGGCACATGTTCAAACCTTCCGTTTTTAAGAGTAGCCAATCAGAAGAAAGGTGGCTTGAAAGAAGAGAGAGGTTTTCTTAGACAGCAGATGAAATGACGGGGGCAGCACGGTGGCATGCCTCTCTCTTTGCATGTTCTCCCCGTGTCTGCGTGGCTTTCCTCCGGGTACTCTGGTTTCCTATCACCCTATATAGGCTCCAGACCAGGATAAGCGGAAGAGAATGGATGGATGGATGAAATGATGGGCTGAACCATCGTCCAACATAATGTAAATGAGGATTATTTTAAACTGTGAATCATGCAAAGCTACTATAGTAGAGAACAATAAATAAATTTTTAAAAAAAGAAGCTGAAAATGAGTAAAGTCCACTTCAAAACAATAAAACTGGCAGCCACAACATAAACCGAACAGGTTGAACCATCATTAATGAGGTGGACGTCCTGTGCTTCTTTGCTCAGTACAATTCACAGGAATGTCAAACAGATGTCTATAAGAGATCACAGACAAGCTCCTCATTGGTGCATATTTTTCATTGCAAGCTATAATTAGATGTTTTTGTTTCAAAAAGCAAAAGCTGCTCTTGTAGAGTCCAAGAACAAAACTGTGGAAATGAGCATAATAGATCCACTTTAATATAGATGCAAATACATGCGTGACTAACCTTTAACAGAGCAGAGCGGCTGAAACAAGAATAAAAGTCTCCCACTTTTTGTTCTCTAAATCTACGCTGTATGAATCAGTTCTATTTTGCTCGGTTTAAATATATTTAAAAAGGTAAGTCTAGAAAAATACAGCCTCTCTAATTGCACCTCCCTCTGAAGTAAACCCCTGCATTGAAAGAGCGTTGATTAAAAGCATAGGAAACCTGTTTCTTTGGCAACTGAACTGCTGCCAGTTTACTGCCTCTTCAAATAGTCTTTTAATGGCAGAACGGAGGGTCAGAAAGATTACAGAGGGAGCATCAAGCTCACAGTGGGATCGCACTCATACATAACACCTTTGTAAGCTGCTGTTCTTCTTTTACACTTTCCATCTTCCACTGTTACCTTGTGCATTTTCAGAGCTTAACTGGGAATGCTGACCTAGGCTCTGTGTATTGTGGTGTGGCTGTTTTCCGGCAGGAAACCGCATTCATCAGCATTTAAGCCTGTACAATCATTTACCTACAGTAAGTGCGGATGTGAGACTCTTCGGGATGACAGCTGAGGTGGGGTTTATGTAAGGGTGGTGTAGAAAAAGCCTGTTTTCTTATGAAAAGCCTGTTTTTAATTAACTGGAAAAAATGCTGGGGAAAAAAATCATTATTATTGTGTTGGTGATTTTCCATATCAACTGACCGACTGAGAAGAAATCCCAGCCTGACCAGCTCTGATTTCCCAGGAAAAAAATTTCCAGGATGACGACTGACTTCTTAATAGGAAAACTGCAAAATCTTTTAGGTAAAATTGAATTTTAAAAGTATAAACGAAGGTCAACATAAAATTCTAAAAGCTCGAATGTGCTTGAAAATGTGACAGCATGGCGTGACCTCACATTTGAAGCCATACATGGGGTGCAGCCTGTACCATTAAAGTACTCAAATGCATGGTCTTAAAGGTGCAGTCTCTTTTTTTTAGTTTATTTAATAGGAAAAAGGAATGCTGTACTCATGAATATACACTGATTAGTGTACATGTCCTCCAACAAACTGATCCATTCTCATTAACTTATAATGAATCCATTAAAAAACAGCTCCAAGTTCACTGTGATATTCTAAATTATTTATGGACTAATATCCCAGTACAGTCTTTAGCTTCAGAAATAATGATGCGCTGATGAAAATGCATGTCCAGACAAATTCAGGCACTCGCATGATCAAACAAGCATCTCAAGCTGGATGTAACAATGGCCATATGATCACAAATTCCACCATAATTCATTAATGAAAACAAACAAAAACAATCTGCGATTAAATACTGATGGAAGACACTCCTGCTCAGAAAAGACTTGAAAACACCTCAAACTTCATCACATTTTTTTAAACGAGCAAACTAATAACCATGGAAACCTAATTATGACAGTTATCCTATTAAGGAGTGTATCATCCCCCTAGATTTGTTCAGGGAAATCAGAGATCAGGCTGGAAGCATTTGTGATGTGAAATGACCCTTTAAACTCTGAAGTTTCAATTCAGTTTTATTTCTGTTTTTACCACTTTACAACAGCAGCTTTCCCTACACATATCACATTAATTGAACTTCTTTTTGCTCCATATTTCCTTTTTTTAAGGAGTCTGATCTCTGAACTTGAACTTAGTATTTGCAATTTACTGAAAACCTTAAGGTAATGATGACTTCACTGCATTTTCCACATTTGCAAAGCCATGTTGGACCGTCTGTCCTCCACGTGCTTGGCACCTATGTTATAGACTTTTCAGATTTTATAGAAGCGCAGTGTGTCAAAATGCAGGCAAAAATGAATCATGTTTACTGTTCCAGATTAAAGATTAACTTCGGAGAATACATGCTGCTGAAATATTCTCAGCTTAACGCGAAACCTGGAAAGACCGCAGCAAGTTTCCTCTCAAGCATCTTTAAGCCGTGTTAAGCAATCAGAATTTCCGGAAAATAAGCTTGATTTACTGCAATTAATCCAAGTTTAACTGGTTTATTGTTGTAGAATAATTCATGAGAAATATTCCACAGATTGTTGGGTGTGTTTATTAAAAAAGAAAAAAAAAATCCACTCATTCAAAGAGCTTACAGCCTTGCAGACTAGTTACAGCTATGAAAAGCAGGGGGAAGCCTATTAAACAACCTGAGGTTAAACTCTCCTCTGACACGCCACCACACCCATCGTCAGACGATAACAAAAACTAGTTTTCTTTTTACCCAATGATTGTTTTGTCTCCACTCGGTTCCTCAGAGAGGCCGATGGGGGAAAAAAATGAAGTTGCCGTGACAACAACTCCACCACAGCCGGTAAACAACCACTTAAATCGCTTTAAAACAAGCTGTGGTCCAGTCAAGAGTGAGCACACACACCTGGGCTCTGTTTCTGCAGCGTCACACACTCCTCGTTAGCCGGTTTCTTTCAGGCATGCAAAGAGCACCCAGAGAGAGTTCCCACTTATTTGCTTATCACTTGTGTAATGAAGCACAATTACCACTAGGCTCATGTTCCCTGGAATCATGTTGCAGGATAATTTCAGAGCCCAACTTATCTTTCTTTTATGAAGCAGAACTGCTGGTCTGGATTCAAATGGTCAGGTATTATATAAATAGTGCATATTGTAGTTAGGAGGATCAGATCCCAGAAAGCTAAATGTTGAGGAAAGAGTATGTTTGTGTTTGTGAGGTGACTACTCCTGACAGCGGGTCTAAAATCCATGTTACTTAAATCCTGGCATCAAACATATACGGAATTTTCTTTTGTAAATTAATAAAAGTAAAGGAAGTACAGTTTGATTTTATGGTTTAATGGGCCAGTGTTTGTACACTGGCGTATTTCCTCTTCCGTCTGGAATAATCTTCAGTGGGGATGCATTCATCGTCTGATCTGCATATTTGTTCTCTTGATTTCCATAAAACAGAGCCAATCAAACAGCAAACATGCTGTGCAGTCCAACATGAAGCGAGACACCAAAGACCCGTACTACAGGGTGGGCCATTTATATGGATACACCTTAATAAAATGGTACTGGTTGGTGGTATTAGCTTCCTGCTTGTCACCCTTACAAACTCCAGATTTTGTTCAGTGATGAGGCAAACTTTTATATGAATGGTGAAGTTAAACAAAACTACCGCTATTGGTCTGACACTAACCCACACTGGATAGATCCCTGCTGGAACAAAAAAAAAAAATCGATGGTATGGTGTCGTATATGGGGTACAAAGACAGTGGGGCCATTCTTCATCAATGGAAACCTCAAGGCCACTGGATATGTTTCCCTCTTTATGCACTGAACCTGGTACGTTCCCTGAGTTTTTCCAGCAACATGGTGCACCACCACATTATTGGTGTCAGGTCCGAGCATTCCTAGATGAACAGTTTCCTGGAAAGTGGATTGGTCGTCATGGGCCAGTTGAATAGCCCCCAAGGTCTTCTGATCTGACCCCATTAGACTTTTATCTTTGGGGTCATCTGAAGGCAATTGTCTATGCTGTGAAAATACGAGATGTGCAGCACTTGAAACTACGGATACTGGAAGCCTGTGCTAGCATTTCTCCTGCAGTGTTGCTATCAGTGTGTGAAGAGTGGGAGAAAAGGGTTGCATTGACAATCCAACACAATGGGCAGCACCTTGAACACATTTTATAAGTGGTCGGAAACTTGTAAATAACTCATGAAAGAATAAAGTTACGTTAAAACCAAGCACACCATTGTTTTTCTTGTGAAATTCCCAATAAGGTCGATGTGTCACATTACCCTCTTCCCTCTGATAAAACAAAAGCTGGATCA
>VOQJ01047563.1:2262-12659 GCA_015052665.1 Apistogramma diplotaenia | reverse complement strand
AACTGAACTTTTAAAAAAAAGACAAAGTTAAACACAAAAAAAAAAAGGGAAAGGGGTGGTGGTGGTGAAAGGTGGGGGGTAAAGGTTGCAGGAAGCATAATCTCCGTGACCTTTAAGCTGGAGGCCATCATTTTTACAAACAACATAAACTAGACTCTAAAATGCTTTCATTATGTTGTTCTCATTTTACCAATTTACATTCAGTGTTACAGCAATTTTGAACAGATAGGACTGGCAGCTGGTGAGCTCCCACATTACCAAGAGCAGGTGTGTTTACTCTCCACCCTCTGTGTGCATAATAGTGATGCATCATTTGCAGAAGCCTCTACACATGAAAGTATATCCTCTTTCAGGTCTAAGGTTTTATATATCAGGAAGCAATAAAAATAATTTGGTCTTCAGCAGTGCTTTAAATTAGGTAAATAAAACCCCCAAATGAACAACAATGAATGACATTTTACGCTGACATTATTCATTGAATAAAACACCAAGCTACACTCTCACTGCTTCCAGAGGAACTAAGAGGGTAAATAGCATCAGATTATTGACTTGATGCTATTAATTGATGAATTGATCATCAGTAAGTGTGAGCACCTCTATAAAAGCAGACATTTTGGCAGTTTGCTTGTCTGGAACATTCAAATGTGCATAAACACACTGCCAAAGAGGAGAGAAGATCTTAGATAAGCAGTTATTGCTGCTCATCAGTCTCGGACAATTTATAAGGTAATTTCCAAATAATTAGGTCCATCGTTCTAGAGTGAGAAAAATGATTCTCATGTGGAAAACATTCAAGACAGTCTTCAATCTTCCCAGGAGTTGATGTCCTGGAAAGGTCAGACTGTGCAATGCTCAGAGAAACTGCAAAAAACCCCAAGAGCTACACCTCAAACTCTACAGGCCTCAGTTAGCATGTTAAATGTTAAAGTTCATGATTAGTAAGAGAGAAAGCTTCTTCTCTCTAAGAAAAACATGGCAGCAGAGTTTAGGTTTGCCAAGCGGCATCTGAACAAACTATAAGACTTCTGGAACAAAGTTCTTTCAGACAGATGAGACCAAAGAGGAAATATCTGACCATAATGTACAGCACCAAACAGCGTATCAGCACAAACACTTCATACCAACTGCCAAGCACCGTGCAGGAGGCTGATGATTTGGGTTTGCTTTGTAACCACAGGGCCTGGGCACCTTGCAGTCATTGACTCGACCATGAAATCTGACAGCTAAAACCTGGGTGATATTGCATTATGCAACAGGCCAATCATCCCGAGCACAGCAGCACCAAATTTACAACAGACTGACCTTAAGAGACCTCTGCATAAACAAATGCCTGCAAACCTCAATGAGCTGAACCGACATTATAAAGAAGAGTGGGCCACAATTCCACCACAGTGATGTGACTGCCTCTGAGGTTTTGCTATATAAATAATGTCATGGTGTAATACATTTTGTGTGCTTTGTTTTTTTTTATATCCCTGATATGTAAAACTGTAGAAGTGCCAGAGGCTATTCTTTTTTATTTTTACCACAAGTGTAAGTTGGTTCACTGAGTTGACTCAGATTCAGCAAAAATAAATATGAGTGAGCACAGGGCAGTCATTGAAATATGTGGAAATTCAAAATTACTGGAGTTAATTTCAAAATATCTTTCTTTAATTTTTATGTTGCAAATTCAGGTAAATGATGTTACCATATTGGTTGGGAGCTAGATACCATTATGTTATTATCTGTGACGTGAAGAAGGCCTATTTGGAGGTCCCCTAAAGTTAGGGTTAGGTTATTAAAAATATTACATCAAGTAAGTCAGTCAACTTACTTTGCTATAGTATAAAACATTGGCCATCGGAATCTAGTCAAAATGTAAACAAGTAATCACTAACAATGCAATTATAATCTGATATATTTTGAAAATGTAAGTAATGTAGCTAGCTAGATAATTATAGTTTATAACAAGTTATTATGTGCCAGCACAGCCAGTCTGAAGAGGTTTCCTTTTATTGAGAATGTGGCATCTATGCGACTGTTTGTCAAGTGTTTGTATTGTTGTATTAATGTACCGTTCTGAACTCGTGCTCATCACCCACATCAACAAAAGTAACACAGAAACCGCTTCATAATGACACCAACAAAAAACATCACAGCTAAACTGAGACTCAATTAAAAGCAATAATGTAAGTGTACATAAAAGTGAAAAAAAAAATCAATATGACTAAAGAACAATCACTCTGGTACTACAGGAACCCTCCTCTCTGTGGGCCCCCGAGTCATGATGATGTGGCGTCCCCTGGTGGGAAAATGTCAGCTCCCCTGCATGTGTCCGCAGCTGGAAACGAGCAGCTGAGACCAGACAGCTATAATTACACATTCATAGTTGTACCTTTAAGCATTAAATTCACTCAGGGTATTTTTAAGTTTAATTTTGCACATCAAAAACTGTTTTTACAACAACAAAATATTCACATTTGACTATCAAAATATAGGTTCATTTCATTGCCCGGCGCTGCAGAGAACCCATGTTGTGCAATAATGCTACACAGACTATAAATAATCCTATGCAGTATTAAATTTTTTTTTAAAGCGATGACTGTTCATATCGCAGAGGAGGAGTCTCTGAACGCCTCTCCACGGCTTAGACACAGCTCAAGAACAGTTTGTGTTTATATATTTATTTTAAAATTCAAGTTCAGTATCTTCACATGTAAGTTTCTAAAATGCACACGTTGCACCTGCTGAGTTCATTCGACCACTTTGCACCCAGGTAACACAAACTCAAAGGAGCCTCCGAATGAAAGCTCACTATTTGTTACAAAATAAACATAAAAAGTGAAGCCCGTCAAATCTAAGAGCAAGAAAATGTACTGACACTATGTTTTTTCTTGTTGCAGCTGCAGACTCATTCACACCAAAATACATCCTACAAACAAAAAGTGGTAAAGGCCCACATACAGAAAATGTGCGCTTTCAGATAGCAACAGCCTTTCACTTGCACTTGTATCAACTTGGCAGCATGCATGGCATTTATAAAAAACACCACATAGCTCAAAAATAGAAATTGCAAATTGCACATTCGTCTGTTTGGGGGGGAGGGGGGGTGTCCATCTGTGAACTGTCAGAACTGTCCTTGTGTGTGAATGTGTGTGTGTGTGTGTGTGTGTGTTTGTTATTGAGGGTGGGCGCTGCCGTGTGGCTTCCTTTCCCTCGGTTATTTCGTCCTAAGCGGGTAAATGCCGTTTCAGGACGTCTCTGGCATTCACAGGCAACGACTCGGGAAAGTTCACATCAAACTCCACCACGAGATCTCCTCTCTGCTCGGGGTTTTTGGGCAACGGGAGACCCTGTCCGGCTACAGTTTTTCTCATGCCGGGCTTGATGACGTCCGTGATCTTCATGTTGCACGTCTTCCCGTCTATCGTCGACACGGTAACAGAGCAGCCGCACAACGACTGCGAAGACAAGAATTTGAGTGTAAGTGAGGATCGGCAGGAGAACAGCAACCCACACATGGGCGACTGCAGGCAGAAATAACAGAAATCTGCTCACTGGCTGTGTCAGGGTATCATCTATGGTTCCTTTTATTATCCATAGGTTTTCTCCTCCTTTGATCTCACCCTTTAAACTTCCCTGCTTTGTTCCTTTCCCTCCCTCTTTATAGTGTAATTATGTTCACCCCTTTCTTATTATTCTTCCCTCCTTGCGTGTATTTAATTCTTGTGATTCCCTTTGCTGGATCTCTCTGGCTGCTGGAGTTATCTTACATGCCCATCTGAGATATTTTTCCTGCTATGAATGCCAGCAGTAATTACAGTTTCCTCTTAACTCTCTGAAACTCCAGCATGGTTACTTCTCTGTATTTGGATCTGTACAGTGCGAGAGGCTGAGATTCATGCAAAAATTCACATTATATGTAAGATGAAAAATTACACAGGTATGTTCATGTCTTTATGTTATGCAATTGAATATTTTTTTTTTTAATTAATAAACATTTTCTGCATTTTTAAGTGCAGCCTTAAATCATATAAAGCTCTGCTTATTGTGGCTAGAATACCTAAATAACAGCTAAATTATTGCAATACATGTGCAGAATCTGAAAGGACAATAATGCTATCATTCAAATACTTTATTGGGTATTTTATCTCACTCAAATAATAAGAGTGTGGGTGGATTGAGAGAGTCTGCAACCAAAGCTGCACAAAAGCAGACAAAAAGAGCAAAAAAAGGCAGCCAGATGAACTGATAGGCAAAAGGCCTCGCACCTGCTACGAGTACAATGTGAGCACATTAACCAGATAGTTACAGCTGTATTATTAAAATTATAATCATATTTCTGAAGTGCTTGCTGGTGCCATCTTAGCGGGTGTGATTGCATGTAGGATGCTGCATGCTCAAATGGTCGGGACTGCTCAGTCCCTTAAGCATTCCCAGCTTAAATGTCCTTCCCGACACTAACGGGGACCATATTCAGTGCGCCGCAATATGAATGCAACACATTGCAATATGATTGAAACTAGAAACTGAGACCATAAACTCATCAGGAAGTCGTTACAGGGATCATAAATCAAGTGAAAGGAACATTAACTTTCCCAGAGATTTCTATATGTCCTGACTTCTTTATTGCAGCCAGAGGTGTCGCCCCCTGTTGATCATCAGCAGAAATGCAGGTTTAAGGGACTTCTGCATCTTTTCAGTTGCAGAAGCTACATTTATTTTTTAGATTTCTGATTAATCTGTCACAGATTTTTAATGAATTAACTGAATTCAATTCTGTTTTCATGAAAATAATCTTAAAATGCCATTTCCAGAACCCACGACTGCTCCTCGCTAGTCTTCATCAGGGGATCAAGTTTGATCAGCTGATTACAGGTGGTTGTAATTTCTGTGTTTAAAGACGGAATGGCTTCATTGATCAATCTCTGTTTTTGTTTTTTTTTTAAATCTGGGGTAATGGTCACTCAACTTTCCCTCTCTATAAATACAAGTGTCACTGTGATTGGAAACTGATTAAAGGTAGCTGATCTGCTGCTAGGAGTCTTGTATTCAGAGATGTGGAGGTTAGATCGCTCCTCGTTCACTGCAAGGAGAGAGTAGGAGGAACCACGTAAGTAAGTACATCTTGCACCTTGTGCACGTGGGCAGACGTCGCCTCTCTGCCCTCCCTGTGATACAGCTCCTATTTCTCTGTTGATGATCCAGATTACATAAGTGTGCATTCAAAGTGTGTGTGTGCGCGTGTGTGTGTGTGTGTGTGGTTCGATACTATGCTCATTCACTTAAGCCTGTGCTTTCCAGGAAAATGGCTTTTGAGGAGAAGTACCTGCAGTTTATTTATTGTGAGCAGCATTTAAGCCACAGAGCATTAAAGCGGCACTCACAGCTGAATATAAACTCGCTCTGTGTGTGTGTCTTATTCATCTGCCAGACTCTATTAATACTTCTACTCTCAGACAAACCAGGTGCCAAAATAGAAAAGGCCTCACCTGTCGTAAACTCACGCGAACTGGATACACAATGTTGGAGCCCTCCCGCCTAAAGTGGGGGTGTGGTTTGTCCTTGATGACAAAAACAATGTCAGCAGGAATGGTGTTTGGCGACTCGTCTCCCTCCCGAGGGAACGTGATCTTGGTTCCCTCCTTCCAGCCCCGCTTAATCTCAATAGTGAGAATCTTATCCTCAGTGCGCATGGTCCTGCCATCTGGGTTTAGCCTTTTGCGGGAGATTTTCATCCTCTTGGTGCAGCCGTGGAAGACCTCCTCCAGGGTGACCCTCAGTTCGTGGATGATGGGCGGGTCCTGTTTCCGCCGCTGCTGCCCTCCAAGGCCCACGTTGCCGTCACGGGGAAAGCCGTTCAAGTTGAAGCTGGTGAAGGAGCCAAAGGGGTCGTTTCCGTCCACCTCCATGTCCTCGTCGTCTCGCCCATTAGCTTTACGCCCGAAGAACATCTCGAAGGGGTTTGAGCCCCCGAAAAAAGTGGCGAAGGTGGCGTGAGGGTCCCCATGGAAGGTGTAGGTGAAGGTGCTGCCTTGTCCGTCACCAGTGGGCCCACTTCCTCCCTTGAGACCTGTCGGGCAGCAGAAATCAGTAAGGAGTCATGGTAACACCAGCACTCAGCAGTGAGAGCGTCATAGTATGAGTGATGCATTCTGACTTAGGTCAGTGCAGTTATTCTGAGCTGTGCTGAAGGATTTTAGAGCTAAAACATCAAACTCTAAATGGTTCCAGTTTACTGCCACTTGATTTCCTCTTAGCGTTCTTCCTACATCATATTCATGTTGCTCCTTGACCACCATTGAAAATTAAAACAAACAGAAAATATGATAGTAAACACGGTTTTCCTTTGGGAAAAAACTTGAGGAAGTCAGGTGATCATCCACCTCTTCCAGTTCCTCTGGTGAGGCACTGAGGCATTCCCAGGCCGTTAGGACGTGTCAAAAACACTTCACGAAGATGCTCCCCAGGAGGCATCCTAATCAGAAGCACCATCCATCTCAGCTGACTCCTTTCAAGAGCGAGGACTAGCAGCTCTACTCTTTAAGGCTGAGATGATTATTTTTGGCTTGTAAAAAAAAAATAAATATCCACAGTTTGGTTAAATCTGCTTGCTCAGGTTCAGGGAATGCTTTGGAAAGCCTTTGTGGCAGAAAGTCCTGAAGTACAAATTCTTCCACTATCGTATTTTTCCAGCCTCCTTCCCCAGCCTCAAAACTGTGACATCACAACAATAATATTGTTGTGCTGGAGAAACATGATGCAAGAAAAAATACCAACATGGCAACACCAGACTGTGTGCTATTCGGCAAGCAGCTGATGCTGGTCAGTGCTCTGAGTTGATGTGTTGGAGTTGGTGTCACGAGAGGAAAAATTGGATCAGTGCAACTAAATTAACAAAACTGCTGACTTCAGTGTTTGATGGACAAATTCTGAATCTTATACGCAAATATTTTCAATACATCTTCTAGTGGATCTCACCATTAGCAAACACAACTGAAGAACTTCATTTTACCACTCTGTAGATATACATCGCATCTTCTTCCTTTGGAGCTCTTGCACTGAATCTGATAGAGGTTCCACATATAAGGGCATGTCCCTGTTACATAACATACATCCCTTTATTCCCATCAAAATGGGCCCCTCGGGGAGTAATCGGAAGATTTTTGATTGAGATCATCTCCTGATTCAGATAATTGTCCTGTTTCGCTTTAAAAACAGAGCATTTTAAATCAGCAGAGATTCTCTGATAGGTGCATGGCTTGAAGGAGCCCTGAGAAGAGCCATATGGTGCATGAGCATGGTGTCATTTTACCTGCATTTTCTTACAGTGCGCCTCTCGCACTCGTAAACTTGTAAAAATCATACCATGCCATCATGCAGTTTAATTATGTGTATGTGGAGATGATTGATGGTCTAATTTTCCTGCTTCATATCAATCATACCTCCCCCAAAAATAGCAATCTGCACTGAAAAACTTGTCCTCAGCACACAGATCCTGTAGCTGCAACACTTTGTTCAGAATTGCTGTCAGGCAATTAAACCTGTTTTCCCCCTGAACTTAAAGTTTGTGGAGATTACTCTAAACTGGGACTTACACAGTCCCACATATGGGCTGAGCTTTATGATAAAATGCACAGAAGTACAGGCAGATGATCTGCTGAACAGCTGTGCTCTGGGCCTCCTGCTTTTCTGGTTACACTGTGTGACTTGAATTGATGCCAGTTGTGTTTCATGTGCAGCCATCAAGCTTCACAGCGCGTTCATTACGGTATTTCAAGCTCAAACAAACAATGCAATGCGAGAAAAAATGAGACAAAAATCACATTACCTTCCTCTCCGTACTGATCATAAATTTCCCTTTTCTTCGGATCACTGAGGACTTCATATGCTTCGGCAATTTCCTTAAATTTCTCTTCGGCGGCTGCAGACTTGTTTTTGTCTGGATGCCATTTCAGCGCTTGTTTTCTGTAAGCTTTCTTTATATCCTCATCTGTGGCTCCTTTAGAAATACCCAGCGTTTTATAGTAATCTTTACCCATTTTCCCCCACGTATCCCCTGTATGAAAAAAATAAATAAAAAAGGGGAGCTAGAGCTCTTGGAGCAGAGGTGGCAGACCGGCCTGGCGCTGGTCGACGGATGGTTGTCACAGCAGACTGATGAACAGTGAGTATCCGCAGACGGACACACAGTGAAGGATGAAGACCATTTAAAGGGGGTTAGTCAACGACGTGGAGCCTCTGTTATTTATCCGCGACTGGACGACCCTCTTTAAATAGCCACAGCTCCCTCCCCTGCATCCACAGCGCCAAAGTCAAGTGAGACGCAATAAATAATTCTGGTTCCGGTGTGCTCGAGTTTCCAAAATGCGCCACACTTTCATTTTATCGATATGGTTTTTATCAATATGACATGGTGTCCCTGACATGATGGTTGTGCTTGTATTAAAATTATATAAATCAGGATGATTAGGTGGGAAGTGCATTTTTGACTAGATAAAAAAATATATATAATTTTGGAAAATATTAACAATTTACAAAAAAACAGGACATCAAATCTAATTCGATGTCTTGAAATTTTCTGGAATGAGTGACCTTCATGCCTTAAAGTTGTGATGAACTCTTGAGTGTTATTTGTTAATCATAACATAGATTACTACAGTAGTCATATGGGACTGTTTGCTATTTACTATCTATGCATTGGCCTAAAAATAACCTAGTTTGATCTCCTTTAGTATTTCTTTTAGTGGACAATTTCATCGCATAATTTTGATCTCTTAATTTATTTTTTCTTTCTTAAAAAATGATTAAAAATAAGAAAACCCTTGAATATTGAAGGTGTGCATTTCTGTTTCTATTTTTAATATTTATGCATGTTGGAAAACTCCAAACTTAATAATTATTTTGGCCTAGAAAAAGTTTTGCATGCCTTACAGGAGAATTGGTTGGTTTTATTTTGAAAAGATGGTTTCCGGTGTGAGTCGCACTGAATGGGCTCTGTGGACTGGAATCTAGCGGCTTTTTCTAGAAGCAGTGAGACTCGTCACTCACCAAACTGGGGTTCTTTACTCATCCAGGTGAGAGGCGAAAAAAGATCCGGTCACTGTGTTTGATGTAATTTAAAGCCATGACGTCATCACATTTAACTTACAGCCAATGGGAAACAATGGAAACTCTGAAACTCTTCATGCTTATCTGAAGTAAAATATTATATATCAGATATACACAACATATATCTGATATGTATATCATATATACGTATCAGATGGCAAGGGCCAGGTGATGACTATCTTATATATGTTGTCTTCCCTCAGGATTTTGCTCCTCCTCGACTCTTCTGAACTGAGATCTCAGATATTGTGTCTGGAATCTGCTGGAATCACTCTCCCACTTTGGGGGTCACAGTTCCAGTAGAGCTCCTGTTACCACTGGGAACACACTGGACTTCATCTTCCCCATCCGCTCCAGTTATTCAGTGCATCTGGCCTCCTCCTTCTGATGGTTCTCCTAGCTGGGATTGGCACCCCTATCACAACTGTGGTCTTCTGCTCCCTCCTAGCTAATTGGACAGCAGCTGCTGGCCCATTGTTCTTAAAGACCGTCAAAAATGTCTGCCACTGGGACTTGGAGGCCTCTATATTTTTGTGCACTATCCCAGCCACAAGCCTCTCTGTGTAGTGTGCCAGTTTGAATCTTACACCCTGGTACTATGTGCTGGACTGTCTCAGGGGAACCTTTGCACAGCTTGCAGCTTGGGCCATATTGGCTTTAGCAGACTCCTGCTGTACCTGGTGCCCACTTTGAGCTTCTCCTCCTTTATATTTCTCCTGCTTTTGGAAACACTGGAATAAATGTTTATTCCTTGTGTAATTACTGATGATTGTATTGTGTGTCTGTTGCGGTTTTCCTTGTGTTGTCATTCCTTGCGTTTCTGTTCTTTTTTATGTTCAAGTGGAAAATAAAGTTCCTCTCACAGGTTTGAGACCCTGGTGGAGACCCAAAGCCCAGCCTCTAGGGGTCGCAAGCGAGTTCATTCTTATTCCCAAGCCTGTGAAAAAAAAACTGTGCCAAATCAAATAAACAGATCCATGTGCCCTTGGGAAATAAGATCAGCCAAAAGCACCTTCTTCTGTATATAGTATATGGCATGTCTATCAGGTTTATAACAGAATAAAGTTCAAAGACATAGGATCAAATAATATAATGCAACCAGCTTATTGCATAATTGTAGATGAATGAACGAATGAATAAATAATTAAATATAGATGTTAAAGACTGTGTATCCCAGTGTGCCAGGCCACACATTTAATCCCTGCCATTTCTGAGGTGCATGATTAATTTTCTTAAACAAGAAGCCACACTGATGATTGACGATGAAGGTGGCTTCTCCTGCAGCCACAGCGCCCCCTGCTGTC
>VOQJ01047562.1:368-14857 GCA_015052665.1 Apistogramma diplotaenia | reverse complement strand
CACATGTTAAAGTTGTTTATGTTTTTTTGGGGGGGGTGTGTTTTTTTTTTTTTTTTTTTTTTTTTTTTGGGGGGGGGGGAGTCTTTTTGCACAGCTTTAATTATTAGAAAGAAAAGGAGAAGTGTATTTGATCATGCACCTATTTAACATACTCAATCACTTACATGCAGAATTAACATTAAAGAAAAAGCCTACGTTCATGCAGTTAAATATAATGAAGGCTTCCTCTCAACATGTTTGTATTTTCACTGTCTCCACATTCTGAATTCCCAACTGCTCAGAGGGATGTCAGTGTGGTAAGTTGTCTGTTAGCGCTAAAGATAGATGTTTGGGGGCAAGAGTACAAAACGTACAGAGGGAGCGGCTCCTAGAAAGCTGGAATGTGCAGATTTCTTTGTCTCCAATAAATCACAAAAAAATCAATTAAGCAGCAAATGGGGGATTTGATGTTGGCTTCAAAGTACATGCAGTTTTTGAATTAAAACTGCTGATGCTATAATTTTTGCTAAATTATTCCTTATAGCCCTGACACAGACCAGCAGTTTCCAGGCTATTATAACAAGAGGAAATGTATTCTCTGATTTCCATCCCTTAATCACACCTTCTGTTGCCTCTAGGGCATTTTTAACTCTGGCTCAACTGCGTTCAGACCAACTAATCTCTTATGGAAAAATGACCTTACTGTGATTTTCTTTTCTGGATTAACCCCATTTATAAGTAAGTCCACCCGGCATTTCTGTAACGTGCATGACAGATTAACAACATGGTGTAGGTTTGACAAAATGTCCATAACATGAATGCACAAGAGTAGCAAAAATATGAAAATAAACTGCGGAAGCAAAAAATTAGGAAAAATCCAGAGCAGTGCATCTGCAATGCAGGGATTCAGTGTGATTGAAGAGCATGCTCATTTGAACAGAGGAATAAGAGTTCATCTGAGAGCAGCAAAGTCAGTATGCGTGTGATCGTTAAAGCAGAGGACCAGAGAGAATAGTCAGATTTTAAAGTACAAACCCGGGGTTGAACTGCGAGGCACGGATTTGAAGCCAGAGCCTTTCTGCTGCTGTGAAAACTGTGAAGAATTGGTTAAGGACGAGGGAGCAGGATGGGAGTATCTGAGTGATGAAGTTGTTTGGCTTATCGTAGCCTGACTTCAGCAACAAACTTGTGGCCCTTATGCGTCAGGCTTGTCCTCTCAGCTCTTAAATTGCTGGTAGAGAGCCTTGCATTTTGAACTACATCAAACACTAGACCAGCATAAACCATGAGCGCATGAATTCACTACCTGGCACAAGAAAATATTTAAACTGTTGAGAGACACTTGCTTTAATTCATCAAAGAGATTAAAAAATAAGACAAAATATGAGAGAACTCAGGCTAACTCAGGGAACGTGGGTCTGCAGCCTGCAGGCTGCTGTTGGGTTCGGTACTCTTGACTGTCTGGGATGGCTGCACACCTGATTTAGTTCCAAAACTAAATGTGGACACACTTATGTTGAGGTAATGAGGCTCAGGGAATTCATCAGCTGTATAGGTAGCTATATTAGGTAAATTATACTTCTATATATAATTATGGAAGTATAATTTCATATATACAGTGTCAGTCAAAAGTTTGGATACACATCCTAATTAATACTATTAATACTAAAGTCATCCAAACTATGAATAAATACATATGGGATTATTTAATAAACAAAAAAGTGTTATACAAACCAGAATGTTTTATCATTTAGATTCTTTAAAGTAGGCACCTCTTACTTAGATGGCAGCTTTGCACATCTTTTCTCAGTCAGCTTCATGAGGTCACCTGGAATGGCTTTCAGGTAACAGCTGTGCCTCGTCAAGAGTTCATTTCTCGCCCTCTTCATGTGTCTGAGACCATCAGTTGTTGAGTGATGTTCTAATCCAGATTATGGCAAAAAACACTCAACTAAGTAAAGAAAAGCAACAGTCCATCAGTACTTTAATCTATTTGAGAAGGTTTGGGATTAGTTGGACCGCAGAGTGAAGGAAAAGCAGGCTTCACTGAGGCCAATTAAGGTTAAAAAAGGTATTTTTCTATTTGTGCTATGAATAATGCCAA
The DNA here is from genome assembly GCA_015052665.1 of Apistogramma diplotaenia. Lineage (NCBI taxonomy): Eukaryota > Metazoa > Chordata > Actinopteri > Cichliformes > Cichlidae > Apistogramma > Apistogramma diplotaenia. Next base: position 12,774 of record VOQJ01047562.1, on the reverse strand, counting down.
AGTGCTCTAGTAGAGTCAAAGAATAACCCTGTTGAGATGGAGGAAACCCTCTAGGCAAACACAGTGGGAAACAATCCCTTCGCCCCTAACATGTTGATGTGAGCACACTCAATTCCCATCCATATCTCTGCTCTTTTCTTCTTCTTTTTTTTTACTCCTCTCAGGTCTCTGTCCGGTCGTATCGTGGGAGGAGTGTGGTGGTTTTTCACCCTCATCATAATCTCTTCCTACACAGCCAACCTGGCTGCCTTCCTCACTGTGGAGAGGATGGTTTCTCCGATTGAGAGTGCTGAAGATCTGGCCAAGCAGACAGAGATCGCCTATGGGACTTTAGACTCAGGCTCCACTAAGGAGTTCTTTAGGGTGAGTGACTCAACCGGCTGTTACTGTCCTGCACTGTATAACCGGACCTCCTTTAAGTTGAATGAGTCTCTATAACTGTCATGTGTGTTTTGATTATTACCTGCCAGGCAAAGAAATCAAAAGAGTAATCAGTAAAACAAACAAACAAATAAGCCTAGAACTGCTCTTTCCTTAATGCAGCCCTTTCAAAGTAGTGAAACCAGACCAAATGCTCCACAACTACAGCTGATTAATTCAGGACAACTGGGCTATACTGCGCTTTATGAAAAGGAATTAAACATTAGTAAAGATGCAAACGGCTAAGAGAGAATTGTATGCATTTGTTTTGTTTAATGATTTAAAAATGCTGCCATGGAATGAATAACTATGTTGAGCTCATATTTCTTTCAGAGAAGACTACCACAGAACTAAATGATGGCATTAGGCTTCAGAGGCAGCGCCTGTTATCAGCCTGTTCGCAAATCCATTTAGTCCACAAAATTAACTTTGGTTATCGAAATCATTTTTTCCCAGCTTTTTGGCAAAAGGAACAATTCAGCTCTGAAACTGGGACAGTTATGCTTCCTCATGTGGCCATCTGCAGTGTCGTTAATCAGACTTTGATTAGCCTCACTGTCTTCACTAATTTACTCAGAAGTGCTTCAGAAGTGAAGGAAAGTCTAACACCAAATGCCTTATTAAAGGAAACAGATCACGCTGCAGCGCAATAAAAATTCAACCTGTTACTGTTGCTCATTTAGAAAAGCAGGTACGGTAATGTATAAGCCCGTATGTTAATTATTACTATTATATCTTGAAACCTATCTATCATTTGTGGAAAACGTGCGTCTGATTGTGTAGCTGCGGTTCTGTCTTAGCTGCTTAATTGCTGCCAGATCTGAGATGTTCTCAGTGATTCACAGAGGAGGAAGTGCAATGCAGTGATTGTTGAGTCTGACTATCAGACAAGTTTTTGTCTGTGTTTGAAACTTTGGAAAAACTTTAAAAGAGCAACTAGAAAATGTCATTATAATTCCAATTTGCTGGCCTCTGTCACAAAACTGCAATTTCACAATAGACGCCCTATTTCGTGGAAATGGAAATGTCATTCACATCCGATGTCCAGCTCTGAGCTGTGTCTATTTTTAGTCCTGGTCGTTCTCTTGGTGTGATTGCTCGGAGTGAGCCTGAGACATTTCGGTATATACAAACCCCGCTCTCCCTTTAGACTTGGGGAGTGATCGGGATGGTTCAGACCGCATCATTTCACAGTTATGAAACCACATCCTACAATCTCTTCTGAGATTTACAGACAGCATAAATACAGCATGTTTCTGTGTGTCGGATCGGGTGATTTGCTGTAGGCTGGAGGGCTTTCTTGTTTGGACAAAGTCGGTCCGAGCATAATTAAATTATGCGTGCCTGCAGAAAACGCATCACAGACAAAATAGACAACATTCTGATTATATTTCATCTTTGGGATGAAAGAGTCTTGCTTCTGTTTGTCGTGTTTAACTCCAGTGAGGGAAGGATTTTGCAGGAATCTAACCAAGTGTGATATTTGACCCAAGAGATTTATGAAGGTGTTCAAGCAGAATGGCACGATCTGCTGTGCAAAACTGACCCGAGGTCTAAAAGCACTGAAATGGAGCGTTCAGTATGATCGGTGCTGAGGAGGTCATCTGTAACTTGCTGTCTCCTGCACTGCAGTCCTTTCATACATTAATATGAAAAGGGGCCTGCTTAGATAAGGTGTGCTGCAAAGAAAATCAGATTTCCAAAAAGTTCAGGGTGATACCATCTCAACAGTCCCAACAACATGCATTTCAGGTCAGCTGGGGATTAATTGGCAGTAGGTGTGGATTTGCGTGTGAATGGTTGTCCGTCTCTTTGCGTGTTAGCTCTGCGACAGACTTGTGACCGCTCGGTCAGGGCGTACCCCGTCTCTCGCCCAGTGACAGCTGGGAGAGGCTCCACAACCCTGAACTGGATGAGCAGAAGTAAATGGATGGATGCAAAAATCTGCCTTAGTCACTTATTATTCTACAGTATATTGCAGATGATTGGCGCATGTAGCAGCCCTTTAAAATACCTCCTCCTCATCTGTTGGATGTAATTTTTTATTATTTTTTTTACAAATAGATATTAAATGGAATATTTTAGTGGCTTCCTGGTGAGTCATTGCATTAAAGGCGGCTCCGTAAGCAGCAGTTCCAATCTGTAAATGCCCTAATCCACGATGTATTCGTCAGGATGTGATTTATCAAAGGTGCTCCTGAGGAGATAATTGACAGACATGTAGTGACTTTGTCTTGAGTGATAAATATGGGTTCTTTCTGCCTACAAAATGCCAATGTAGAGGAGTGTTTGTGATGAAAGGTTTCTGAAATCTGGAGATTAGACACTAATGATTAATAGGAGCCATCAGTGCCTTTCAATGTGATCGTCAAAGAGGATGTCTCACTTAATACAGATAATACATGCTCCTTAGGGCTCATAACTAGTATGCTAATTTTTCAAACATGTACTTTAATTATTTTTTCTGGTCCTCAGAAAGGATGTAAAATGGCTATCAAGCCCCTCAGCTGTGTAAAGCACTGCACATCTGTCTCTAGATTATCGACATATATTTCTTTCTTTCTGCCATTCTGCCATTTAAACCTGGTATTGTACATTTTTGGAAATAGACCTTTTGGATTTCTTACAAACCAGCAGATCACAATATTGATGCTGTTTCTCTCCAAAGCTTTAAAAAATCCACCTTATGTGACGTCACCCACAGTTTTGAGAGCTAGCGTGTTAAAGGCTTGACTTTAACACTCGACTGTCACCTCGTTGGTCTTTTGGAACCAAAAGTATCCAAACAGTCGTGGTGTAACCAGGTCTGAGTGCGAGTGCTCTCAGACAGATTGGTGAAGGTTTGCAAATAATTGTGTCTAATCTATAAACACAGACAGATTGCTGACATATTGCAGTCAGTCTGAGTCAGTCTGTGCCGATGTGGCCCATCTCTCTGCAATGGGCGTCTCGACCTCGCCAGTTGCTAACTGGTTCTGTTCTAGTTATATTCCTATATAAAATAATACTGCCGAGCAACTGCAACTGCATCACTATTTGTAAAGAAATTTCTGCTTCAGATCTATGAAGTTTCTGTGAAGGCAACAGATGGCAACAGAGATGCGATTTTTGCAGATTTATGACAGTTAATCGCTGTATTATCACAAACAGATTGCATGTAGCTTGACATAATTCGGTCGCAAACAAACTCATTGTTGTTTTGTTACTGTCTTGATGCACCAAAGTTGTTCTTGAAGATGGCAGCTGAGTGTGAGCGGTCGCAGTTCCAGTTCCTGTCTTTAAAGCAACCAAAAGAAGAGATCACAAATTCACTGTACTTGGTTGCGATAGTTTTGGTCATTTCACATCCTCCAACCACTACTTTCCCTAGTGTGACTGTAGTAAAGGTAGACAGCAGTCAGTTAGCAGCTACAGCCCCATGTGTTTCACCCATCTATTACTCAAAGTAGCCAAGGAGCTAATACTGCATTATTCAAGTTTTTAACAGGGTGAATTATACTGTATATCATAATATTACATCCTGTATATTATTAGGATAACCAACTAGCTTTTTCCACTTCACGTTAGACGGACGACAAACATTTGGGAGACATAAGCGCAGCAATATTAAAGATATTTGAGGATCATTTTAATAACAGCTTCGTGCTAAATGAGCCATGATCGTGTTTAGTTGCTTTCTTAATTTATTTCCACTGATCATGAACATACAGTAAATGAGTTGTAATTACATCTTTAACCATGCATGTAGCTAAATATTGAATGCAGATATAAAAATTAAGAAAAAAACAAAAACAGAGAGAGTGCACACGCTTTATTTGGCCTGTTGTCTCTGTTTTGGGATGCCAGCAGCGTGTCAGACACACACAGGGCCATGAGTCAGTCTCAGCTCTGTCAGCTGCTGAAAGATAAACTGGTTGCTGGAAGAAGAACTACTTTATTTTCAGAATGGATGATGGGCAGTAAACCCAAATTTCTCACTGGCCGGAGGACATGACCAGCTTGTCATATTCTCAATGTTGTGGTTACACCAGTCATTAATTGAGAATAATTTGTCTCAGTTAGGCCACGGTGCTGGGAAGATTTCTCAGTGGTTTTATCAGTTTGACAGCGCGAAGAGTTTCACAGATTTCAACACAGATGACCGGCCTGCTCGTGACAAGCATACATTTCCATGCAACCCAGAGAAGAATTGGAGTTTACACACTATGGTCAGGCCTGTCATCAGCTATTATTGTCATGCTAACAGTGTTTACATGAACACTCCACTGAACTGAAATTGTGCATATGTCAAGAATGATTCACTTACTAGCCCGAGCCCACAATCCGTTACATCTCTGGTGAATTATTTATGTTGCTGTACACTTTGCCGAGCTGACACGCTTTGCCGTTTCACTCCCATGTTTTCACTCAGTCTCACCTAAGGACTGACTCATGCAACTACTGAAATGCGATCTGGATAAAAACCAATCACAGAGACTTAGTTAATAAATATGAGTTCAAACCAAAGTTCCCTCTAAGGACCTCCCCCCCCAATCTCTCACATCCAAGTGCAGGTCACATTAGCCCAGTTTAATGCAGCCTTTCTGCCCCCCTCCTCTCTATTGTAGACAGCTGTGTACTCCTACTCCCTGGTGCCCAGCGATCAGCCTCTTGCTGGCCATTTTTAGCAGCGTACTGAGTGTCAGAGTAAGGCCGTGCTGTGCATGTCTGTAGCTGCTCCAGCTGGCAGCTGACTGGGCCACAGAGGTGAAGCCGTCAGACTTCAAGTTAGCAGGTCAAATAAGTTAAAGGAGATCCCATTACAAAGAAAAAAAAAAAGCTCTCGACACTGTCAATTACCGTTATATTTCAGATCGCTCGTGTACTCGAGGCAGAAATATTAAAAAGACTGCTTTTGTTTCTGTCGAGTTGAAAAGCACCTTATTTTCTGTGTTTGGGGTTCAGTCAGTGACAGAAATGATACATAAAAAGCAGTTAGCCTGATATAAACACAGTCAGCAATGATAAACCATAATGGTGAGTATATAAAAGTGTAGCTTCTATTTCACAGGTGTCACATGTTCAGTAGATCATTCATTGTGATGAATATTTGCACTAAAACATTCACTGGAGAACCAAGAGTAGAACATTTTGTCCAGTTTCCATCTGGCATCAACATACAATGTATTCATCTGTTCTTGAGGTTTCGATATATTTGTAGCTGCTGCATACCGAAGGTCATGACATAAGAAGTTACATAAGCACAATAAAATCTAATTAAAAGCGTGCATCAATAGCATCAACGTCTAAAAGGATCGATTTGCATAAAATCAAAACCGTGATGGCTGCGACTCCAGCTGTGACCTGCTGCTAGGAACATAAACCGAGGAGGAGGAAGAGGAGGAAGAGGTCACCTCTTTTTATCGATACTGATACTAAACATGTGCTGCATTTTACTTCTGCTGAGCTGCCAGGTTGTCAGACTTCAGGCTGCTGGCACAAAGCCCACTCCCTCTGCAGCACCGTTTGCACTTAAAGGGTAAATCCGCTCTGAATTAGGAGAAGTGCACGTCTGCTAGTGCAGTGCTCAGTACGTGAGGAAACTTTGCCCCAATCTGTGATGTCACAGCAGGTGTGGTAACAATTCGAAACACCTGCCTGTGAAAGTAACTACAGCAGCAGTTATCCCCCCGGTGATTCAGAGCCGAGTTCGTTTGGAATTTTGGAAAATTCACTTAATTTCTTGCTGAGTGTTAGATGAAAATATTGATACCACTCATGTTGCTACACTAAATATAGAACTAGAGAAGGGAGCTGTGTGAGCTTGACTTCCCCCCACTGTCTTGGAGGCGGTCCTAGCCTATATTAGAGGGCAGTTGGCTGGCGTAGGAGGGTCGTCAGCTCATACAGCTCACCTGAACCTCCCGGCCTATAAAAACTGGTGCTGACTCTGTTTGTTACTTCCATCCACTTGCCATCAACTTTCCTTTAGTGTTTGCACCTTCAGAAATGCCACAGCACACATTTGGGAGAGCGATTATGGCTTCTGTGTGATTGTTTTCGTGGCTCTCAATGTGCATAACCTAACTGCTTCTCTTTTCTCTGTGTTCCCCTGAATGCAGCGCTCCAAAATAGCAGTTTATGAGAAAATGTGGTCATACATGAAATCTGCTGAACCCTCCGTTTTTGCCAAGACAACACCAGATGGGGTTTCCCGGGTACGAAAGTCGAAGGGCAAGTTCGCCTTTCTTCTCGAATCCACTATGAATGAGTACATAGAGCAGCGGAAGCCCTGTGACACCATGAAAGTGGGCGGAAACCTCGACTCTAAGGGCTACGGTGTGGCCACACCAAAAGGCTCTGCATTAAGGTGGGTGGGATATTATAACAATATCCTCCATGTTGTTATAGTATTCCACCTACCCTGATGTTTCCTTTTGTCATCTTCTTCTTCCTCAGTACATTTTTTTTTGAGTGAACCGTATTATGAGTTATCTGAATTGAATCAACACATTGAGCCATTTTTGATTTCCTGTCTTACATGTCTGGTGTGTGTCCGTTATTTTCTCCCGTCTCTTAAGGTTATCGGTATATCAGTCACGTTCATTGTGTCCGTTTGAGTGTCGACGTGCACGCGTGTCACCTTCCTCCATCCTTTTGTTTGTTTAGTCTCTTTTCCTTCCTACCTTTCCTCTCTTCTTGTCTCTGTGGTGCCCGCCTCCCCCTCTTTATTTATTTATTTTTTAATTCAACACTGAAATATTACTTTAATTAATTTGCTAGTTACAATGCTGGTCTGTCAGTTGTGATGAATGTTAAGCTGCATGCTGGATGTTCTTGTTTCTAAATGATCAATGACAGAATGTCCCCATCCCGCACACTTCAGTTACAAGCAATGTGACCCTCCATGCCACCTCTCTAATATTTAACATTTTCTTTGCTGTAAAAATGCTTCTTACCCCCCTCCCCCCCCACACCAGTCAAATTCTTTACCAATTTGTCCCTCCCGTGCTCCCCTTATGAACTTTGATATTTATTATCACTATTTTTCACTAATATTCTATATATTAGATTTCTCACGGACCTGTTCATTTTCTTACAAGTTATGTTTTATCGTTTCAAGAAATGCTGTTAACCTGGCAGTGTTAAAACTGAATGAGCAAGGCCTCTTGGACAAATTGAAAAACAAATGGTGGTACGACAAGGGAGAGTGCGGCAGCGGGGGAGGTGACTCTAAGGTCAGCCTCAATGTCACCAAAGTCGGGTATCCTAGAACAGAGTAATCGGCAAGGCTGTCGTCACGGACTGTAGCATTTGGGGCCAATCACCTGTTAAAAGTTACTCCTGATTACCTATGGTTTTACTATTTTTATTATGCAACAGTGATCAACTGGGAACCCTTTGCTTGGCTAATAGAGGAGAAAAAAAAGCCTGATAATAGTGTGAGATAAACCAAAGGTATGTGACATAGGAAGTGGGTAAAACTGTGCTTGTGACAGAGCAGTTTTTGGTCTGTGGTTATGAAAGACAGAAAATGTTCACTTCCTCTGTTTTTTTTTATATCCACAGACCAACATGAATGTTTTTTAGCTCTTAATGTTCCTTTAATAATAAAAGGATAAAATCTGGCGTGTCGAACGCACTCTCCAATCTGCTGCTGGAGCGTTAGGGCAGGCACAGGAAACAGCGTTGTCTTGAGGGGACTAAGCATTGCAGGCAAACGTGAGAATTCTAATGACAAAGTTACAACTAACGATCCAAACTTCTTTTTTTGTCCGACATCCTCTCACTGAAATCCAGAGAAAAGACTGACAGAAACCTTTGGTTGGTCTAGATCAAAGGCCAGTCAAAGAGCTTTCCCAGGCCGTCCTGACCCGGTAAACCCTTCAACGGTAGAGTGTAAGACGTGACCAGGGGCTCCATTTGTACAAGAGGATTTGATTTTACTTTTATCTTCTCACTAAGTTCCTATTTCATAAAGGCTAAAAGGTATAATTGTATAGTAATTTTGTGAAGACACTTTCAGACCTGAAAGTGAGACTATGCAACTTTTTCTTAATAGCTGTATCCATAAGAGGATGCATAGATTGATGCACTGGATTTTCTGTTTTATTCCCCCCTTTTTCCTGTTTATCTGTCACATGGTAACATTCACACCAGCTATAATTCAATGCTCATAAAAAGTTATGTAGTCTCACTTCATATGTTAAGTTAAAACAAAGAAATTAAATCATAGGAGAGAAGACTTTAGCTAATTATAATTGTAAAGCATGCTTTTTCATACTGTGTGCACGTGCATACTAATTTACCAGCACAGCTTTTTTTTTTGCACATGAGTGTCCAGACAATATTGACATTGATGAGATGATATTTTCCCCTCCAATCAAATCAGTTGTACAAACCTGCCATAATGAGGCCCCTGATCTTTTGTTTTAGACACCAGGATGTAGACTCTGGATCCACCTCTGCCTCGACTCTTCAGCTTGCATCATAGCCACAGTACACTTGGCATATTGTGAGAGAAGAGACTAAAGGCAAACTTTCCTGTTACTGACTCTGGTCGTCCCATTCCTGAGTGAGCAGGATACGGATGCTGCCAGAGGGGTAACACAAAGAGGCCGTCTCCTCTCACTGGCAGTTGTCCTCTATTCCTTTATGTGCAGTCAGAACGAGAGCAGATGATCAGTGCGACAGTATCGCTCCGGACTGCCACGTTTCTTTGTTCTTGTTTCACTTTCAGAAACACCTGTGCGGGCAATTCAGCAATAATATGGGAAATTTATTGTCTGTAAAGACCCATAACTGCTGTTGTCACTGGGAATCCTCAAATTAAATTCAGCCCACACACATATATTTATACCCTATAAATCATGTGCATTTATCTATATTTTTTAATGTTTTTCTATTCAGACATACGCAACACAAAAATTTAAAATCTCATACGTGCTTTTATTCAAATTGTTCATTATTTGAAACCTTTTGTTCTTGTGGGATTATTTTAGTATCGAGTAATTCTGCACGAGTTGTTTATGTTCTGCTCTCTGGAATGTTTTTCCCCTCTTCCCAGTGTTCCTGCTTTGCAGACACAGTGAAAGGTAAAGTTGTGAGGTCGCTTAAATCGCACACAAAAACACACACACACACACACCTCGCTGACAGAGGCACAGCGAAGCTGAAGATTAGGACTTATTCAGCTTTACAAATATAAGCTGTTGTATTCCATTGAAACAGAGTGTACAGATGTTCATTATATTCTTTTCAAACCCGCACATCATCCCAAAATCACATTTCATAAGTCAGATAGATACTGAATCTCACATGTTTTCACATACATTTATTCATTTCCTGGAGGAAATGATGTCTAATAATCACAGATTTTAGTGGAATTTAACTGACACTGGATTCATGATTAATTACCTATTTTCAATCAAAGGTGAGATGAGACACGCATCCATGGATTATGATAATGAGCCATCTTGAAATGGCACTTTTGAGTATTTATGACATCAAACATGGAAAAGACAGCTACTGAGTGATTAAGACAAACTGAGGAGGAAGAAGCAGGTACAAAGTGGTGTATGGAGCTTTTTTTTTAACATTTAGGGAAGTCAAAGTTTGAAAAACTGTCAGTTTCTAGTATTAAAAATAAACATGAATAAAGACTAAGAGAAATGTGTGAAATGCCAGATAATGCACAGTTCTAATTTCAGTGTGCAGATTTCAGTGTATTCATCAATTCATCACTGTTCCAGTGGGCTCCCATAACGGGAAGCAGATGATGAATCTGATAAATCACATTTGTAACATAACGTATAATAAAACGCCATCATTAGGTTTTATTTTTTTATGATTAAGAGCTTCATTTATGCATTCATTTCTATTTTTCAACAATTTCAATTCATCTGTTTCTAGATGAGACACTTCAGCACATTTATACATCATGGACCGACTTTTTCATATCCAAATATCTGTTTATAGGCGTCATATCAGAGGTATAATATAATCCTGCAACACTTTTTAGAACTTACTGGAAAACTGTTGCTGTATAAACCCACTGGGCTGCGCCGGCAGCAGCACACAATTGTGCTTTATTATTCTTGGCTTTCGCTTTAATTTGGACCGTTAATCACAGAAATTGTCTCAGTTTGCTTTAAATGTGAGTCGGCTCAGACCTGATAGAGCACCCTTTTTAACTGCTTGGGTCCACTCTCAGTGGAGCTGTGAAATGCTATGACTTCAGAGGTTTGGTGCAGCTCCCAGTGTTTGTCTCTTTGACAGTAAATGACAGGTTGAGTTATTTAGCAGTACACACCACAGTGCAGTCAACTGTGTGTCTCTGGGGCAAACTATTTACAAAGCCAAGCCCACCCACCACCCTCCCCAAAAAGAAAAAAAGTCCGGCTGCTTCATTAATGTGTTTGTGTGCAGTGAATTAGAGTGTGTGTGGCTGCAGATATTTTGTGTTTAGATTCACTCAAATAGGAAAAGTTCGGATGAACATGTCTGCGGTTGTGAACCTGTTCTGTCTGCTGTCTGAAAGCCCGTGGTCGCCACCTGGTGGTGAATTTGAAACTCTTTACGTGACGACCAGCAGATTGTTGCAGTTCAACCTCGTGATGTGTTTTTCGCCCCATAATGGATATTAAAAAAATCATATTTAGAATTTATAACAAATTGAAAAAAGCAGCTCAGTAGAGTAGATTATTCTACCCAGATTGCCATGAGGTAGAGTAGATGTTAGCCAATTACAACCACACATCCGGCTCATCCAGTTAGTGTGACTTAAGGCCAGTGTTTGCACTAATTACAGTTAGTGAATTGAAAGCCACTGTGGCCTCTCTTAGACACTAAATGCAGCTGCCAAAGCAAGATGTGAGCCACTACATGCTTCTTCATAAAAAAGACACTTTTATTGTGAAGGTGCCCTTAAACACAGATGTTATGGAAAAATGCAAGATGCATGCAAAATATATCATCTTCCAGGTAATGCAATTACAAACCAGCATTATGTAGGAGCTTGCTGAGGTTTTCTGCTCCCGAGGAAAATATTAAAGCCTCGTTAATTTGAGATCATGCATCCAGTGCCTGCTATTTTCTGCTTTTTTGAAACTGTGGTGTTCAGCACTCAAACAGACTAATCACAACTTTGCCTTTCGAAGAGCCCTGACTGGAGATCAGGAGATACTTTTCTTTTCATATTTATTTAATTTCATATTTATTATCACATTTGACAAAGGAGAAGAACCACATGCAGTGGTGAGTACGAAATATTGATGATGGATTACATAAACTTTATTTCTGAAAGGAAACAAGCCTGGAAATCTAGCAGTCGAGGAAACTGAGCATAGTAATGTCTCCCAAAACAAACCCCTTCAAATTAAAACTCTGACTTTCCGGCGTCAGAGAGTCTCAAAGCGAACTAATGAATCAAGATCACTTCACAAGCTCTTTACAACGTTCTCCCATTTGATTGGCCGCTCCGTGTTTAAAGGGGTGACTTTGTGAGACATTAGCCTCAAATATCTGTTTATAAAATTGGACTGCTGTTTGTCTGTTAGTCAGGAAAGGGTTCCTGTTAGATCCGCCTTGCTGAGCATCAAAAAGGCTGCCCATAGCAAAAAAAAAAAGATAATGTGCCCTCAGCAATTACTGCCTCTGTTTTCTCTCATTCCTTGAAGGCTATGCAGCAGCTGCTTTATTCTGCAAGTTGAAATCTTTTTTCTCTCCTTGTGATCAGTGTGTGCCGATTACTCAAAGCGATATAGGTGGGGTCTGGCATGCTAGGTTAGTCATGGATCATGAAAGTCATATATTTATCTATATAGTGCAGTGTTGCTTGCTATCTGTGATTTGTTGGCCAGGACCCTACTCTATCGCTTTGTACAGTATAAAGTAGTTTAAAAAGTTGAATAACATAAAATAACATAATACAATGTTATTTATGTTATTTCCCACGTGAAGAACTCCTGTAAACCTTGCAGTATTGAAACTCAGTGAACAAGGCATC
>VOQJ01047561.1:138133-152400 GCA_015052665.1 Apistogramma diplotaenia | reverse complement strand
TGCATGTCCCTCCCCTCATTTTTGCTCAAAAGCTTTGGGGAGTGGCCGAAAAGAAAAGATCACAGATACAAGCCGCATAAATGAGCTTTCTCCGAAGGGCGGCTGGGGGGGGGGGGCTCAGAGAAGAGCTCCATATCAAAAGGAGCCAATTGGGGCATCTGACTAGGATGCCTCCTAGGTGAGGTATGTCCTACCTGGACGAGGCTCTGGAGGCTTCTGAAGAAGGTGGATGAATAAATGGATATTTTTAGACATATTCCACTGTTGGTAACCTGAATAAACCTTATCCCCGGTCTAAGAAGTGTTATCTGGAGTACTATAAGTTACTGTAGCATTTATGCAGCTTAGTGAGGGTGAATGCTGCCTGTGCAGGTGTGGCCTCGACTCAATGGCATCGTGTTTATTTTGTCAGATAAATATCAGATTGATTTAAGGAGCGCAGCAGTTTTGGGGAACACCACCTGTATGAAAATGTCAGCAATCTGCGATACTGTTGATACTGTTATCTGCATAGTCAGATTTCCCCTTTGTGCCTGTGTATTATACTGTAGCGTCAAATCTTGAACAAGATAAGCTGTAATGCTGTACATGTTAACAGCACACCATGGAACAGCTGCACTTCATTGCCTTATTTTCCTAAGCCAACTGAGGAGGAAAAAATGTGCCTTCTGCAGAAATCTAAGCTAGCTGATGGAAATGGACAGCGCATTTCTCTTTCAAATATACCAGTTACTTGAAAGGTGTTGTATGGATGATCTGTCTCCCGCTGATTGGCAGCACACCATGCATTTTCCTGGCACCATGCTAAGGGCTAACAGCTCTGTAGCGTTGCACCTGGCAGCGATGGCAGAACTTCAAACACTTTCAGTTTTTGCTTTTAAACACGTGCAAAACCTGCCCCGGAATTTCAGATATGAAAAAGGTTACAGAAACCTTTTAGCTGTAATATTAGCATCAGATATTAAAGAGTCAAGTGATAACAAACGGAACAAAGCTGATGCTATTGAAAATCAATCGATGGTTGTTTAAAGGCCGGGGGAAATTTATCGGTTACATATTAGTTGCAGGGATCCTACAGGATGACTTAAAAGATATTGCTCCCTCGTTGCCAACTTCCCTTTAAGTCAGACTCATTAGTTGTCATCTTAATAGTTTGGCTGTCTCCATCTTACTCAATCGTGCACTATTCCTGAGGGACATAGTGAGCATTCTTCATACCACTGTCTTGCACTAGTGTTACATCAACTTTCTTCTTTGCAGAAACGAGTGTGATTTGACTTTTTTTGTATATATATATATATATATATATATATATACATATATAAAATCAAGACTTTTCTAGCTTCCCTTTCAGGTTCTCTCGTCACCTCTTCATTCAGCTCCAAATGAGAAACCCAACACTCTTAATTTTTTTGCAATATTTCCCTCAATCTTCAGCCATTTTTTAAAAATAATCCTCATACATTTCAGATGTAAGATGCGCCACTTAATAGAGTCCCTCAAGGGATTCAAATGCTTGAGCTACAAAAAAGTAGCACACTGCACTGCTTAGCTCCAAGTCGCTTAAGCCAAAACAAGAACATTTAAACACTAATAATCCAGGCATTTCTTACATGTTAAAATTGCATAATTGATTCATAAATGCAAGAAATCATTGTGGCTACATAAACAGTAGTTATGTGACATATTATAAAACCATAAACAGCAACAGGGATCTGCAGGAGGCTGAAACTTAGTGGGGATATTTTTGGAATTTGCCATCTGCTCAGAAGTGAGTCAGTGTGCAGAGATGTTAACTAAATTAATTAGTGTTACCATTATCGCCATAGCAACTGCAGCCTCTCATTATCAAGCATTAAGGTTGTGGAAGATCCTGATGGACCAGAACGTTTACGAGCCGAGGGAGCAGCTGAAGAGGAAGACTGAGGCACGAGAGGAGCAGGAGAATGAGGGGAAAACGGCAGTCGTAGACTTGTTGCCACCTGCTCCCGGTACTAGTTCTTGCTGCCTTGTTACCATGGTAACAGGAGAACGATGCTATCTTTCGAGGTGTGTTGCACCTTGCTACGGCCTTGCATCATCGAGACATAACAAGTATAACACATTTTCACCCCGGAAGAACAATAACGCGTGACATCCAAAAGCGGTCCAGGCACACAGGGATTATTAAAGTGCAACTCTTTAATGAAGAATGCTGCTGTTGTGCTGCTCCTCATGAGTTCTGAAGTAAAAAGTGAACGCACTGAGCCACAGTGCAAACCAATGTTCTGTTAGCGGTGATTTAATGCTTCACTAGCTCCAAGTTAACAAACGGATTCCCTGAGCACGCTCGAGCGCAGGCAGTTCTTTCATCACCTTCAGCTTTGTTGTTAATTGTTCCATCTGGTTAAATCCTCACTAACTCTGCTACATGTTTGCTACATGATGTCTTTAACAAGCTTTTCTGACTTTTGAAAGCTTTTATTTGCACGTTTGAACCTCTCTGCCTATCAAGATGCTTGCGACAGGGTGACTCAAGGTTAGACATTGCCTGTTTAAATGTTTTTGCGGACCAATCTGTGACGCAAGGCAGAAAGCAAAATCGTGCAGGTGCTGATGAGAGTTGATAGCTGCAGGCACTGGAGTAAACAAATATCAGAAGTAACAGATAGAATAGTTAAATAGGCCGCAGTGCCTGCTGACTGAATCCATCTTTGCTTTTTAACACAAGTACACGTGAAACCCAACACTTCACTTCACGCAGTAACTAACCTAGCTACATTTTACTTTTCATGCAGGTGACTCATCAGCATCCCATAATTTATTTGTGGATATATTAAAGCTTTTCATGCCTCTCTTGATGCAATAACTCAACTCCACCTAACTGGAAACCCCCGAGTTGTGCTTTTGGTTTATTAAAGTAAAGTCTGTTCTCGAGCCATATAGATATTAACGGGGTTGTTATAGCACACACACAGACACACACTCCTCATCTGAAGCTTGTGTCCATTAAGCCAGCATCCTTTTCTTCAGCACACATAAAGAGTAGAGTGGGGCGAAAGCAGGCAGAGAGAGGGGAAAAGAGCTGAGCTAACACAACAATGGCTTGCTATGACACCTAAGAGCAGCAGCTATTCAACCTCTTCAACCCTTCCCCTCTGTGACTCAGCTCAAATAATCTGACACATTTTCAAACACAGACTATTAAATAACGATTTTCTTCCAGACTAGATCCATAATGCCGGCATAAGAAGCCTCAGGCATAAGAAGCTATGCATATTTAAAGGCAAAATGATCTTTTGCAGCTCTTATTTTGCCTTGCAGAAAGACATGTACAGCAGTGTGTTTGCTGCACTGCTCATTGTCACCTGATCAAGTTCAAGGCCCGGCATCTGTCACTCATCCTGATCCCTCCTGGGGCTCAGGTAACCGCCTCCATAAAGTCAGCCGGAGGCTTGTTGAAAATATGACATCAAAGTTAAGGAAAAGTAATCTGGAATAAGATGTTCATTCAGCTTTTCATGACTGTAAGATTACTAAGTGTTGCCACTTGCCACTAATCCAAACCTATCGCATAAAACTATAATGCATATGCAATGCATGAGACAAAACAACCCAGTCTTTAATGTCTCTTCAGTTAGCTATTTAAACTCTAACTGTGGGTGCCTAAAGGTGCAATCAGTAATCAGTAAGGTATGACATTTTACCTTCTCTCGGCACAAATTGATCATAATTTATCAGCAGGAGTTCAGTGCTGCTCATCAATGTCTGTCACCTGTCTGCTACCAAAGTGTCTTCTGACATCTTAGATTTTCCTCGAAAGATCTCAGAATCCTTATTATGTCTCAGTTTGAAATTCATTCTGTCTTTTGCAACACTACATGTCTTACAGTGTTGTGCAGAAGTCTTTACATTTTTCTTGAAAACTGGGAAAAAGGTGCAGCAATTCATTGAAAGGTGCAAACACACATGGAAACACAGCAAATAATGCAAAAACAGTTTGTTCAATTCAAACGAGCTTGAAAGGCAGCGATGACCTTTGACCTGAACTCTCTTAGATAAGCTTTCTTGTAATTTCTTAATTCATCTTCACATTGAATTCTTTACTGCATTGGCCGTGTGTTTGGGATCGTTGTCATGCTGAGAAATGAAGCTGCTGCCAATCAGACCTTTTCCAGATGGTGAATCAAAATCTGACTGTACTTTTCTATGTTCATAATTTCAACAATTTTGGCAAGATCTCCAACACCACTGGCTTCTTGTGACATATCACAGACTTTTCTTCCTGTTTTGCTTCTTAAAGAATGGCTTCTTGACTGCCATCTTTCCAATCAGACTATTTCTGATGAGTCTTTACTGAACAGATTGATCATGTGAAGGCCCAGATGCATCTTCTGTGTCAGGTCTTTGCCGGATTCTTTCGTAAAGGCATGAGTTTCGGTTATTGTTCATCTGCTGCAGATTTTTTTGCTGTTTCTTCTTTTGTTCTCCACTTTTCCAGTTTGCTCAAATTTTTAATGACATACTGCTAGCAACAAAATGCCTAAAGATACAATTTAAAATTGGTTCTTTGCTAAATTGTCTATAATGTGTAGACACAACACGGGTTCATCCTTTGAGTTTAGTGCCTTTTTTATGCTTGAATGATTCATGAATTTAACAATACATTAATTCCACTGGACATGTTCAGGTACAAAGACTGAAAATGCATCAGAAAGCAGCGAGTGTTAAAAAAACAAACTGAATTACTGCTCAACACCTCTATCTTTAATCTCAAATTTGGCCAAAATGTAACATTTGAAATTATATTTGCCTGAGGATTTTTCTTCTGCACTAATCTGCATGAAAGAACTGACATATTTCATCTGGTCAGAAGGATAATTAATCCTATTTTGATATATATATATATTTTCTTTCTTTTTTAGCAAACCCTGATGCATTTACATGTCACTTTTAATGATGCAATGATTTTTTAAAATGTCCTTATTATACATTATTGAATATTTGCCAGTTCTGTGAACCTCTTTAGCTTTCTCTGCTCCACCGAGCTGCAGTAAGGAGAAAATAAAGTAAAGGATAAGACACTCCTTTTCTCGTCTAATTGAATCTCACCTCAACAGGAACCTGTGGCTGCCAGCCCAAGGTTAAGGCAGTGTTGATATTACCTCTCTGCACGCTCTCACTCACTACAGTCCCTCGCTATGAATTATTCACAGGCACAGTCACCACTGAAAAGAGGCCAGAGCAAGGGGAGCAACACAACCTCTTAGATCAAGCCACCGTATGTAAAGCATTTTTTCAGAAAAGCACTTTTGCCTGAAGCATTTTTGGCTTTTAGTAGGTATAGTTCATGTTTTAGGAGCTTACTCAACCAAAGCCGCAACAGACATGTGAATAAGTTCATTTCCATTTCAAGCAGTTTTACACCAAAAGGTCATCTAAAAATCGCTGTTATGACCTTCCTGAAATCTTCCCCATCCGTTTCTCCTCTTATACAGCTTGTAACAAGATAATGAACACGTCAGTGCTCCTCCATCTGTAACCAACATGATGAGCCTACTTTCCTCGGTCCATGTCCTGTGATGCTAGAGGATGATATTTTTAAGCCGAAAGAGCAAAGGTGCTTAATGGCGTGCAGCTCCAAAACCATTAATGTAAAGAAAAAAACACATAACAGATTCAACAGATTTGAATACTGTAATCAAGCAGGTTTATGCAGGTCTAGACAAGAGGGGTGTCGTAAAAAGCAAGTGAATGTGGGGCTTATACATGCATTTCCAGCTCACTGTAACTCAATTTCAAACTCAATGTGTAAGCTGCACTGAATTGAAAAGAAGAGATAAAGAAGAATAAATTCTTGACGGCAATGGTACAGTCTGACCTTGTTCGGCTTCGTCTGTTTTTGTTACTGCCTGTCTCTCTCTCTCTGCTTTTCTTTCACTCAACATTTTTTCCACCTCTGCTGAAAATAAAACAAGTGATAGAAGGCCAAAAATGGACGTGATGAAAAGACGGAAACTGAAAGGGAGGTGAGAATTAGGTACACGAGGATGTGGATGTTCCAGAATCACTGCAAAGGGAAGTGATGTTGATGGAAAAATGAAGGCGATGAAAAGAAAGGCTTGAATTGGGACGGGGAGCAGGGAGGCTGCTGTTAAAGCATGAAGCTTGTTTAGTGCTGTTTGGTCAGACCCTATGAACTGATGTGACAAATCCCCTGGCTAAAACTCCACAATCAGGGGCAACAGTGCAGAGAATGAAAACTCACTTTCAGTATGGCAATAGTGTGTGACAGGAAAACAAGGTGTGAACAGAATAAACAAGTGCACCTCTACTTATACACCTACTCTAAGTTTTCCAGTTTTCCTAAACATTGCATGTGAAATTATTTATTTGTAAAAAAAAAAGACATGAAGTATTCAAACCACAGGTAAGTGAAATGCAACAGTCTACTCCTCTAAAATGTGTTTCTTATGACCATACATGATGATTCCTGACAAGTCACCCTTCTCCTGAGGTACGGCGCTCAAAAAAGTATTTTGCTGACCATCATGATGTCACAGGGAAGATGACCTTTGGCCTTCTTTGGTATCTTTTTGTATCACTTCAGCATTTTATCCTATTAAAATGTTCTTTTCTTTAAAGATGTGTTTATTTTCTTCCTCATTTAAATTATGGAGAACCTTCACCTTCAAAGCAAAATCATGGTGTACTGCTGCAGCAACAGACAGTATAAAACATGGACAAAGCTTCGGCAGACAAGCATCTTCCATGTAAGTTACCGGCAATCACATCAATCTGCTGGTGGCCAAACCAATCGCAATGCAGCAACTTCTTTTTAACCAGAATGATACTAGCAACCTCCAGCAACCACTCACAAACAGGTTGCAAAATACATACTTTTCCCTAGCAACTGCTGGTTACCAGGGGGATCACTGACCAGTCTCTAGGCCCACATGAATTAGCAATCAATTTCACAGCGACCACCAGAAGCCATTCACAACTAGTCGGGGAATACACCTTTTTCCTTGTGACCACAGGTTACCAGATGGTCACAGTTGTGCCTCTAGGCCTGCGTGGTTGACATGAAAATGTCACTGATGACACATTTTGACACTATATTTAACAATAGACCTTCCAGTCTTTCAGAATTGTATATATTCATTCATTTTGTTGCTCATTATGCCATAAGTCCTCCTCAGTTTTCATGGTCTTAGCCCGCTGGAGGGGTTTAAAACATGACTCATTGTGTTAGTAGCAACGTCAGCTGGGTTTTATGTCATCCTGCGAATGAAGAAGCTCTCTTTACCAAATGTCTCAATTTGGAAAGCAAAAAAGGAGTTTTATAAACCCAAATTTTTGTTCATTTTATCCTCATAAAACCAAGCACTCCAGCATGGCCTTATTGATGCTGAAGGATCGGATTTGTGGATCACACACACACACATAAAAAAAAACCATCAGGTGAACAATGAGCTTGCTGATCTTTGTTTTTACTCTATAATCGTGTTTTCCTCACAGCAAGCGGTGCATATCTATGGAGGTACATCCCACTGAGTAGCCTTTGAATTTTTCTGGCGTGCACTGGAACGATAAAGCAGGAGAACCACACACACTGTATTGCTGCTGTATTTTTGATATATCTGTATTATCAAACATGAAAAACACATTGCATTGTTTGTAATTTGCCTTGTTTGCACCTCAAGGGAACTAATTTTTTTTTGTAACAGTGGTAGTTAGTGTTGATATTGAACCATTTATGAATTCTTTACAGCGGGGGGTTCTGAAAGTTTTGATGTACAAACTCAAAAAACTCAAAGCTCGCTTTTGGGAACCAGCATGTGATCGAGGACCACACAGGAAAAATGCACTTTTTTAGCTAGTGTTTATTACAGTGGAGGAAATAATTATTTGATACCCTGCTGAATTTGTAAAGTTTGCTCACTTACAACAAAAAGAACAGTCTGACAGTTTTGCCTCAAAGCACTTTAAATAACATGCCTCATTCACCCAACCAGGGTTTTTCTACACCTGACTGCTTTCACACACATTCACACTTCAATGAGTGCAACAGAGAGCAACTTGGGCTTCAGTATGTTGCCCAAGGATACGCTGGCATGCAAACTGGGGATGGAACCACCAATCTTACTATTAGTGAGGCTGCGGTTGCCAGGTATGTTTGTGAATGATGGGAAAAATTAGTCTGAGAAATCATAAGAACCAATGGAAATGGTTACGTTAACCACTCCGTGATTGATAGTGTTGTGTGGTTTCAGTGCATTGGCAGTGTGTTTGGGATGATTATGATGCTGAAAAACGAAGCTGTTGCCAGTCAGATGCTTTCCAGATGTTGGATCAAAATCTGATGGTACTTTTCTGCAATCAGAGTTTATTTCATTTTGAATTGAAGCACCGCTGGCTGTTTCAAACCATGTGTTTTGGCATAAATGATACAATTTCAAATTTAAGTTGCCTATTACAGTATGCAGATGCAACACAGATTCGTCCCTTGAATAATTACAAAATAAATAAAAACCGAAAATGACTGACAAAGCCGCCGGTGTTCAAAGAAAAACTTTGAAAGACCTTCAGAACTGTTGTTCAAGACCACTTTAAAAATTACAAGAATGTCTGGCTCCTGGAAAGAAAAAGCTAATAATATATAGAACTGATATAAGAAATGAGGAGTGGCTCAAGATTTCTGTACATTACTGTAGAATCAAAGCAGGAAAACAAAGTCTTTCTCATCAGTAAAACAGGTAACTTCGTCCTACTAAAGCACCCGTGCTGCTTTAGACTGAAATCCTACAATCATCACATAATTATATACTACACTACACGTGATTGTCTTTTTTATGCATCACAATCAGAGATGAAAGCGAGTTTAGTGCCAAAGTCGAAAATGATAATGATCCTCACCGAGCAAGTCATTTCCTTTGTCAGCTTGACTGGCTGTGTTGTAACTAGACTGAAAAAAACGTTTTGATTGACAGGCAATCTAATTATAATCCCTGTAAAGTTAAAACCGTCTCACTCTGTTGCTTAGAAACAGCCATCTTTGTGTGCAAAGAACTCCTCGTCAGCCCCAACAACTGTATACAGAACCAAAGATAATTAAGCCCGTGTGAAGGGAAAAGGTGTTAAAACTTTAGGGACCAAATCACAACTCTTAGCCTTGAATGTACATTGAAGTGCGACTTCTTGTAGTGACAGTTAAACCCGACTATTGATACAGTAAAATCATAAACACTCTGGGAGGTTAGCCTACAGCATGTTTATGAAGCAGTCCTACATCAGTCCAGCTGATTGCTACAGTGTGATGACAAAACATGGTGTTGTCTTGTGGATGAATGAATTTGCTCATTATAGCTCGCCTATACACAAACTCTATCTCCTCAGGACAGAAATGCCATTCAGTGCGTCCTTGCGTCTTTGCTCCGTCCCTTACAAAACTGTATTTGTATAATAAGCTGATGCCTGTGTGGAAAGGAGCAGGAAAACAGCAATAAAGGAGAAACCTCGCGAACCTCATCTCGTGGCCTGTTTTCAGTCATGGGAGAAAAAAATCAAGCGTGATTTCTCAGAGTGGTCACACGTGACGAGTGCTAAATTGCTGTGGACAGTCTGGGAAATGCTCAAATGACTTATTTTACCTCTCTTAGATGGCATACTTCAAGGGCTGAATAAGGTCTACTGCTGAGGACAAGGCATGGCAAGAATCCACACTCACAATCGAACTGCATTCATAGAAACATTTGCTAAAGCTGCATTTTCAGTCCCAGGAGTTTCCCTCAAGGAACATAAAGCTTCCTTACAACCACTGTGTCTGCATTTCCACTGTGGTAAAGACCTGTGAAGATTAGGCAAATTAGTCCACTAACCTGTGAAAAAGCCATGACTTTCCACAGCACAATCAACTGACTACATCTTTCTTCTCTCCTGACATGAAGGACTGTGTGTGTCTGACAGGCGGGCCTGAGCTACAGACACACGGAGAAAACAGAGCAGCCACAGTGAAAAGGATGAAGCATGCTATTCTGCTCTGTTTATACGAGATACAACAATGCGGCACCTTTCTGCAGTGTTCTATCTTTGGGAAGCAGTTGCGGGGGAAAAGCCCCAACTCTGAAGTTGCAAAGTACTTCTTGTCTCGCTCATTATCCTGAGATGACATACAGTAAATGGAGTGACTTGAATGCTGGGAGTACTCATCCAATCACAAATAATTCACACTACATTCTCAAACCTCTTTAAATTACCCCCCAAAAGGAGCGCTGTGTGGTTATTAAATGTTTTCTCTGGAATTCAGTTTAGACTCTGCAGTGGAAACATACTGACTCCCTTCAAAGAGTCCTGCTCCCTGAGGACAGTTATTGTACCTGAAACACAGCTGCTGATTATTTCTAAATGCAGCACCTTACCGCTGCTGTTGCGCTTCGTGCGATTGTCACTAAGACAATATGATTGCTTTGCTGCTGTAGTGCTTCATGCAAGATGTAATCCACGGGGAGCGCTGTGAAATACATATCTTCAGTCTTCACTGATGTTCCTCCCATTCCAGTGCTGGGATGTAGAGCACAGGTAAAAGACAGCGATTTTCCACAGAGTTCAGCCTTTAGAGGAGCAGTTCGGGTTATCAAGCAGAAGGGAGGGTTGCATACTTAAGAAGGCTGTGCCCTAACACACCTCATCATTAATAAAGGTGATCTTAGACTATAAAAGATATTTCATTAACATCAGAATAAGAAAGAAAGGTCAGTGCAGTTGACATTTTGCCACCAAAAACACGCTTCTACTATGGAGGCAGTTCTCTGTAGTTGTACCAGAATGGCGGCTCCGATTAATCCATTATTTTGTTTTATTTTTTCCTTGTTACCGTGGGTAACAGCAGTTGGCTGCCACCCCCTGCCTCTCTGTGCAAAACTTCCTTCCTCTGCAAAGGGCTTTGCAATGTTCTTCCTTCCCTGACTCATCAAAGTCTCCTTCTTAAGTTCTTAATTTCATCGGATTGAAGGGAAAGGCATTCGGTATGATCTGCAGCAGAAAATACAGTTAACCAACATGGTTGTTATGCAGTAATATCCTGGTTGCACAAACCAGTCTAGCGAGTGAGCATCATAGTGAACACCTTACAGTGTTTTGCAGTACATTAGCTCTGTTCTGCATTGTCCTGTTAATGTTAAATGAGGGGAAGCGTCTGCAGGGGGCTAATACAACATGAGCTGTGTCATCGCTCTGCTGCTGGTATTTATCTGGTGCCTCCATGTGACATCCACATCCGTTTGCATAACAGTAAGGAAGGGTTTCCTGGGTGTTCCTCCGACTCCCAACAGACTCTCATCACTCTCATTCCTGCTGGGGGGGGGGAGGAAATTATGGCAGCCTCTTCCTCTGGGTTTCAGAAAGGCTTGACAGCTGCTCAGCCGAGGGAGGCAGCTCCCCCTCTATCAACACATCCTTAAGCTCAACCATCAAAGCTCTGCTGGACGCTGCGGTGTGATGAGCTCATATGCAGTGTTTCCCACCTTTTAATCCTCTGATGTTGACCTGTTCCCCATCATACATCTGGGCTGTCAGTTTCACAGCAGGAGACGCGGTTATCGGCTTTTACAAACCGAGCCTGAACACACAGATGTGCAAAGTGTGGAAGCATCGCCGTGAAATGAAATTGCTTCACCTTCCATTTAAAATGTAAATGCTAAAAGCAAGACGGACTAAACTTAATGGTGCAAACGGAACTGAAATCATTTAGATGTTGGTTATGGATATAATTTAACATTTTGATGTTAGTTTAATTTTTATTTTAATGATTTTCGTGGCTGTCTGCTCATCAGCGGATCCGGTTTTAACCACATTCATTTATTCTCCCGAGGTAGACTTTTACCTTGAACTCTTACCTTGAATTGGATTAATGATATTAATAATTCAATACTTCCAAGAACCATTCTGCCTTCTTCATGTTGACACCTCTGCACATGACTGACACATGCGACACAGATGCGTGTGGGCGTGAGGGCGCATGCAGGATGAAGCTCACACAGCTTCACTTTTTGAAAGGAACGCGTGTGTGAAGAGCAGCTGATCCTTCACCCTCGAAATGTGAGAAAGCAGAAGGATGGTGCTTCTGTCTGCAGGTGTGATTTTTAGATGAAACTTTATAAAAATGTATCTACTCAACATTTTGGAGATGTGTATTTTTTGGTGAAATACTTTTTGGGAAATGGGCTGTTTTCACATATAGTTCCAGTTTGGACGCATGTGGTTGGTACTGTACTGTATATGCTGTAATGTGCACAAGTACAGTTTGGTTCCAAGGAGCCATATATTCTTGTAATTTGTTTAACGTGGCCTTGAGCAGCAGTTCTTCGGTTTTTCTTTGGACACTGGCTGGTTTTTTACTCATTTTCAGGAATTTAAAGGAAATTGGACATGTGGAGGCCAAAGGAAGAAGCAACAGGCCTGAAAAATGATCCAAGCTGAAGAAAAAATTGACTATCAAGAAGCTATTAAGTAAGGGAAACAGACAAAAGGCTGAGCCATGCCAAATTACATAAAAATATGTGGGAATGATTTTTATAAATGAAGATACAAAGCTGTGTGTAAAACACAGTGGAGGCTGGTGTCAGTGGTGTCAAAATAGATGGAAATATGAGCACAGCCTGCGCCTCAACATCACTGAAGTAGTGTGGGATCATCTTGAAAGACAGGCAACATCCCAGATTCTTTGAATGCCCTTCGAGAAGTCTGGAAAACTCTTCCTGAAGGCTACTTAAAGAAATGTGTGGAAGGATGTGTGAAAGAACAAAGGTGGTCATACCAAATACTGACATTCAAGCAAATCACTGCACCTATTTCATATTTTCCTATAAATAAGTGAGGGTGTGCTCACTTTGAAATCTTGGAGGTATTATTCATCTGCTTTTTTCAGTTTTTATTCATCTATAGGAAAAGGTTTTAAATAGTTTTGAAGTTGCACAGTAGATCAAATAGACATCGAACATGTATTACTATGGCAAAAAGGTTTAAAAAGTGTGTGTTCAGTAGTGAGATTTTGTTTTGTTTCTTGGCCATACAGCTTGATTGAGTGCGTTCTGATTCGTAAGACGCCGATGACATCAGTTATTAGTGATCGCACAGAAGAGCGATTTAGACCATTTTTCTACAAATGGCGCCATAATTTATAAAATGGACCTCATGTTGTTGTGAAGACAACTAAAAGAAAAGCAATTTTGCCCATGAACTCACAAGAAAAATGTTTACTGAGGCAATAAATCAAGTGAGAAGTAGGGTAATTTTCTTACCCTGGTGCACACCTCTCTGCAGTATAATATCATTTCTTCTTGGAGCCAGTGAAGCTGCCACTGCGAGCCATTATACAGAATGCAAGTTTGAGGCAATTTCACATTGGCTTCTATTTTCAGACTTTCACCTCCACTTCTCTTATGCCGCCCCTTGCATGTTACATTAGCATTCAGCTCGAAGTACAGCTGTCTTCTGAGGATGATCCTTGCAGTGCTGCTTTACTGCTCACACCCCAAAAAAACCTGCAAATATTTCTCTTTTTGTTAAAATACAAAAACGTAACACACAGGTAACTCGTTGGATTTCATTTTAATTACATACAGTATGTGCAAAGATGAACTTTTATTATTTCCATAGTAGAAGTGCAATTGTTAATGGAGCTGAGCTTCTCAGTACCATACACCAAGCAACAGACAAGACTAACACTCAAGATCTGAGGACATTTGGCTGAAAGGAAAACTGAAGCTGCTCCTCTAAATTAGCCTCATGGTTCCAGCAGCTTTTTATAGCCCAGCTGTCTCAACATAACATGTAATTTCAATAAAATGCCCATTGAGGTAATTACACAGACATTCCTGTGACTCCTTCAGTTTGTTCTGCATTATGTTGCACCACCCAGTGTTTAAAAACCTTTGATGAAGATTGATTTACTTAATTGGTACAATGTTCTCTGCTGTAAAGGGTAGGGATGTGACTAGATAACACAGTTCCATTAATGTAAGGCCAATTTTTCTGTTTTCTTAATTAAAATTGGCAAAAACTATATTTCTCAAGATCGTAACATGTTTTCTTTAACTTCTTTATAGTTTGAAATGGAAATACCAGGTTGCCTTCATCAATGCTCTTTCCCCCTTTTGTTTGGAATTACAGTATATACCTACCTTACAGAATAATTGCAGGTATGGGGCAGTCGAGTATATTAAAAAGTGTGTGAACCCTTACATTCTGTTTATGTCAAATTTGACATTTGGGTTGGGGGTTATAAG